>SNQJ01S0024158.1:35598-51292 GCA_010110895.2 Picea sitchensis | reverse complement strand
TTCAACTTATAAAAGGAGAGGAGCTCTCATGGAGAAGGGCTAAGTTGGATTTGGCTTGGAATTATTAGCTTGGTTGGAGTGTCTTTGAGTTTTTCCTTTGTCAAGATAGATTGTGAATATTATCAAATCTATGCTTTTAGAATACTTGGAGTGGAAGTGTGTGGGAAATGAAGGACAGTTGGAAGGGACCTTATGACATCAAGGCCATGGTTTTAATCTCTCTTTCACATTTAATATGATACAGTAATATGATTCTTTCCTATAAATCTTGTTGTGTTTTATTGTATGATTCCTTGATCACATACATAGGTTTCTATTGAGTTTATGATATTACTATCACTTTGGTTGGTTGCATTCTTTTTTCATCATTGTATGAGTGTTGGAATGGATCTAGGATGGTGATGGTGAGAGGAAGCAACGTTTAAACGGTATGTCACCTATCCTTCTTTAGTTAGTAAATTCAATATCTAAAACTTAAGGAAAGCATCATGTTATGGTGTGTTTTGTTCTATATCTAGGTGGATCTAGGGAGATCAGTTAGTGTATGCACCTACTGATTTATCCTATAACACCTGTGGAGCAGGTATACCTCACTCTACCTACAAGCATAAGACTGGGATCCTCTCTAGGAAGAAGGGTACCAAAATAAACATGTATCTGAATTGTTTCAACCCACCACTTCTGGACTTGGTAAGTTGTTTCTTCATACTTTTGAGGGCCCCTTCACACCATTTGAAGACTCGGGGCTCCATACACTCCAATGCACACTGAAAATGGCTTTGCAGAGCCATGTGGGGAGCTGCACTCCCTGTAATGCATGTAATAGTATATAGGATAGTCCGGAGAGGCAACTCTTGGACATCCCTGATAGCGACCTTACCACTATGTTTCTGGGTACCTGGCACACAATTTTCACTGATGTAGTGGTTCATAGGCTCACTTCCACTCCTACTACTGGTAAGTGTCACCCATGATTCATAGGGAGATAGTCTTGTTAGGAAATAGATATCCTCAATATATATGGTGAGTGTGTGGGAACCCAGATGAAATTCTTTCTCGTTCACATCCCACATGTGAACTAAGTACTCAAGTAGTCTCAGTTGGGCCCTCATGCCCTGAATCTTGAAGAATTTCAACAACCCACACTGCCAAAGGGCCATGACTATTCCTGGGCCATTCCTGATGAAGTAATCTTCTTCTTCGTTTTCTCTCTCGTTCCATTCCAACCTCTTGACCGTGGAAGACCTGCCAAGCAACCACAAAAAGAGATTATCAACATAATTTTCTTTCCTGGGGTTTTCCCTTTTTTTATTCATCTTTTAAAATTTTGGGTTGCAGTCGTCACAGGCATGTGCATTCGCACAGTGTGGCGTCATCGCACCCTAGATTTAGGGTCGACTATGATGATCCTAGATCGTTTCATTTCCCGATATAGGGAACTTGCGACGACCTCAACCCATGCGTAACCTCAAAAAATCAACCCAAAAGCACATTTTTAACCAACAAAAATCAATTTTGAATCCATGAAAAGATGAAGGAGATGGAGTTTACCTTTTTCTATGCAGACGATTCGTGGAATAATCTATCGTGCACTATGCAATCAACACTTGAAACTAAGGTAAAAAGGGGGTTTGGAGAAATGTTTGGGTGAAGTTACAAATGGAATAGTGAAATGTGGTTTTTTACCTATTTTATTAACTTTTATTACTTTTAATTTGTATATTTTATTATTTTTTATGCTTCATCCAAACCCTAAAGTCCTAAAAACTTTTCAAGTGATTGATTTCTTGCAGATTGAAAAATTCTAGAGGTGAAACGTTGGAACAAGGGTCCACTTTTTTGGTTTGTTTTTATATATTTGTCGTATGTACAGATCCTTTTAGGGTTTTTCAGGAAAAATTCTGAGCAGAGTCTTGATTCTTTCTCACGCTCATGAAACCATGAGAATGTAATCAAGTAGTCTTTTGTCGTTTTTTTGAACTTGTAATGATGACATGAAAAATGAAGCATATGGAGTATACTTTAATATCTTTTCGTGCTCCTTAAAAATGAAAATATTGTCGAGTGACCTTGTTCTTTTCATGCTCATAAAATTATTTGAAGAAAACATATGATGAGCGGTAGGTTATCACTTTTTCTGTCTCATCAGATTAATTTACAAAAAAATAACTGATGGATTTCTCTTTAAGTGTTTTCCAAACTCTCTAAAAATGAAAAACCCTTGAGTTTTCTCTCTTTGGACTCATTAAACAAACATCGAAAGACCCGTATGGGATCAAACCACTCATTTTTAGGGTTCATTAAAAATACTCCAAGGGACTCGTCTGAAGGATGAGCTTACATTAAGAAGCATATGTTATCCTCCTCAAGATTGCATAAAAATAAAGAGGTACTCGCCATAAATGGTGGGGGGAAATTGGGAAAGAAATATGTCTCTGTATAAGTGTTAGTGGCAGTAATAATCGCTCTTGAACATGAAACCCCCCTTTATCATTGTATCTGGGTTGGGAAATCCATTTGTCTCTCATTTGACCATCCGCGTGTCCATATGTTGGGTCCTCCTTGAGTCAATGCTGCCAAGACCATTGTCATGTTGTTCATATGTTTAAGATAAGTCCAACCTAAAAAATCCATCTATTGATTCGACCATCTGCAGTTATAAATTTTCTACCATGTTGGACTTCCCTGTGTCAGTTCTGAATCACTTCATTCTCTAATCTAATTCAAATTTGTTACATATTTCATGTCATTGATGGGGAATACATCAAGGCCCTCCTGTGATGAGTCTTTTCCTGTCGAATTCAACACATTATCCGGGAACAAGACTTAGAAATCATTCAGTACCTTAGAGCCTGCATGCCTCAATGGAAGGTTTCTTCGCTTTCAACAATGGGTTCAGATCATTGACCCCTGATTGGAAGATTCCATCAAGTGTTCGACTTCAACTCATTTATTCGTATTCGTTGGATTGTACTAGGGTACCTTGGGAGTCATTGACATCAATGGTGATTTCCCTCGCACTTGTTAATGGTTTTCATTAATGATTGGTAATCAAGTGGTTTCTACCATGTTCGACTTCAACACCTATAATCACATGGTTAGATTCGTACTTAGAGATGATGGAAATCAAGACCCTAGATATTATCATTTTGGTCTAGGTTACGACGAAGTATTCATGATTTGTATTGACACATAGATCCACTTTGTATGTCTCATGGCTATGTCCAAATTTGAGTTCTTTTAGAGCATAGATCCATAGTGTATTCCTGGTGGATATGATGAATTATGATGACATGGATCCATAGTGTATGTTTAGTGTCCATGACTCACTTGACACTTATGATTATAGTCACATGTAGTCTGAGTATCATAATTCCTACCTCAGAAATGGTATGATATTATGCAGATGCTTGTTTGTTTGCAGGTTCCTTATCGATGCACTCCTTGTTTTCGACACACACATTCTACAAAGTATTTTAGCTGTCATGAGTTCCAGCTTCATACTTTGGGGGGAATTCTATGACACATTATTTTGGTCACCTCAATGATCACCTAACAACATGTGTTCATGTTCCCTTAAAAATATTAAAACAGACTTTCTACATGAGAAAAGTGATTTGATTTCCTCTTCCAAAAACCATATGAAGGAAGGTCATCGCACCCTTCTCTATTCATAGGGTGTGACAATGTCTGATTGTCGCATGCTTCACTATACTAGGACTGCGACATCATCGTAGGCTTCTAAGTATGCAGGGTGCGATGATGCTTTAAGCTTGGAAAAGATCAATTTTCATGAATGTTCTAGAAGGGGATCTTCTAGAAGATGAGGTGGCCTCTGATCGGTTTGGATCTTACTCGCTTCTCTAATTTAGTGGGATCGTCCTAATATCCTCATCCATCTCTCTTTCACACTATATAATTATGGATCTCTCATGGAAAATCCTAAGGTTGAATAGGCTAAGATTTGTATGAAGAGTTCTACTTCATATTGTTCTTGAGAGATTTTCTTTAGTTCTACAAGCTACATGGTGGATCTTCTTCATGCAAAGGATTTGGAGCAAAGGTGTTTTTGTTAGAGAAAAAAACCATTGAAAGGGGACCTTGTGACATCAAGGCTTTGGTTGTATTCTCCAATTTCAATTTAATATGATACAACGATATGTTTCTTTCCCATAAAACTAATCTTGTTTTATTGTATGATTCCTTGATCGCATACATTGGTTCTTGTTGAGTATATTGTGTTGCTTTCACTTTGGTTGGCTTGTGTTCCCTTGCAGTTTCAATACCACGGGAACATTCGAATGGAGCTAGGATGGAAATGGAAACATGAAAGGACATTTAAAAGGTATGCTATCTATCTCTTGTTAGCTAGTAAACTCAATAATTAGAGCTTAGGGAAAGTCTTATATTCTATTTTGTTTTGTTATAGTTTCCACTGGGATCTAGGGAGATCTATTTATGTCTGCATTTACCGATTAGTCCAATAACACTCTCTCACTCCTTGTCTCTCCCACATCACTCCCTCTCTTTCCCCACCTCTCTCTCTCTCTCTTTATTACCCACTATATATCTCTCTCACTCCATCTCTCTCTCTCTCATCTCTTTCCCTACATTTCTCTCTCTCTCTCTTTCTCTCCCTCTATCTCCCTCCCCCCTTCCTCCTCTCTCTCTATCTCTCTCTCCTATCCCCCCCTCCGTATCTCTCTATCTCTNCTCTCTACCCCATGCCCCCTACCTCTATCTCTCTACCTCTCTCTCTTTCTCTCTCTCTCTCTCTCTCTACCCAATGCCAGAATTGAAAGAGTTGTAGATGAAACACAAAGAATTATTAAAGAATGGGTATATACACCTGAGTGTATCACCTTGGGAATCCCCTGTTATTTTTTTGAAGAAGAAATGTGGAACCTTGAGGTTGTGTATTGATTTCAAACAGCTAAATAAGGTCACCATAAAGAACAAATATCCTTTGCCAAGAATTGATGATTTGTTTGATGAGCTGAAAGGTGCAAGAATATTTACCAAGATTGACTTGAGATCAAGTTATCATGAGGTAAGGATAAAATAAGAATACACCAACATGACAACATTCAGGACAAGATATGGGAATTATGAATTCATGGTAGTACCATTTGGAATATCAAATGCCATAGATGTTTTTATGCTCCTGAAGAATTGAGTGTTTAGGGAATACCTGGACAAGTTTGCAATTGTGTTCCTAATGATATAGTCATCAACTCTAAGTTAGGAGAGGAACATGAGAAACATTTAAGAATGTTGTTGCAAGTATTAAGAGAGCATAAAATGTATGCTAAGCTAAGTAAGTGCATCTTTTATCAAAATAATATTCACTACTTGGGGCATATAATTTCAACAAAACGGATAATAGTTGATCCTGAAAAGATAAAGGCCATCGGAGGATGGATAGCACCAAGAAATGTCACATAAGTCATATCATTCATGGGTATTTTTTGTTATTACTGAAGATTCATAAAATGATTCTCAAAGATTTCAAGTTGAATAGCTTCTTTGCAAAAGAAGGAAAAAAAGTTTGAATGAACTTCCAAGTGTGAAGAGAGGTTTTAGTAGTTGAAGGAAATATTGACAAGTGCATTAATATTGAAGATTGCAGATCTAGATGAGGATTTTGTTGTATTCACTGCATGCAAGGAACGGATCAATGGTTTCCTTATTAAAAAGGATCATGTGGTATGATATGAGTCCATAAAATTAAAGGAGCATGGGAGGAATTATTCTACCCACAATCTATAGTTAGCAACAATTGTACATGCATCGAAAATATGGAGGCATTACCTCATGGGTAACAAATTTGAACTAAGGATAGACCAATGTGTTCTAAAACATTTGTTTGCATAGCCAATGTTAAATGCTAGAAAAAACTGGATGGATGGAACTTTTAAGTGAGTACGAATTTGAAATTAAGCATATACATGGCAAGGAAAATCAAGTGGCTGATGCACTCAACATGAGATCTCATGATATACATATCATAGCCATTAGCATGTACATGAAATATTTAAAAAATAAATTATTGAAGTTGCAAATTCAAATCAACATTATATAAAAATAAAAGAGATACTAGAACAAGGTAATTTTCAATAGAAATTTAATTCTTATGAGATGAAAGAGGATGAGATTCTCATGGACAAAGGAAAAGTATATGTGTCAAATTCCAATGAGATGAAAAATGTAGTGATGAAGAAAATTCACAATGTGCCATATGTTGAGCACCCAGGATATCAAAAGACAATTACAGTTGTAAGAAGCCAATACTTTTGGCTGGGATGAAGAAATAAGTAGTTGATTACACAACGAGATGTCTAGAATGCAAAAACGTGAAGACAAAACATAGAAATCCAACATGTTTGCTAAAACCAGTTTCCATTACATAATGGAAGTGGGAAGTTGTGATAGTTTATTTTATCACAAAGTTGCCCAGAATAGTGAAGCAACATGATTCCATCATGGCGGTAGTGGATAAATTGACTAAGACAACACATTTTATTCTAGTGAAGACAACACACAAGGAAAAAGATATTGTAGAGATATATATGAAAGAATTTGTCAAGCTACATGGTGTGCCAAAGAAAATGGTTTCAAATAGAGATCCGAAGTTAACTTCCAAATTTTGGAAGGCTTTGTTCAAAGGATTTGGAACAAATTTGAATCTTAGTACAATGTATCACCCAAAATTACATGGGGAAACATAGAGGACTAAAAACATAATTGAGGACATGCTTTGAATGTTTGTGATGGACCAACCATAAAAGTTGGAATATTATATTCATTTGGTTGAATTTTCCTACAATAATGGGCATAAGGCCTCACTAAAAATTATTCCATTTAAAGCATTATATGTTACAAAGTGTAACACATGAGTAGGTTGGAATAATCCAACAGACAAAGCAATTGTTGGGAAATATTTGTTGAAGGAAATGGAAGAGCATATGGATAAGATAAAGAAGAATTTAAATGCTCCCCAAGATAGGAAAGAAATTTATGCAAACAAGAATAGAATGTTTAGAGATTTCAAAGTGGGTGAACATGTGTTCTAAAAAGCGAAGGAGAAAATAACTTTGCTAATATTAGGAAGTTTCCCAAAGTTGGCAGTGAGATATTTTGGACCTTTTGAAATCTTAGAAAAGATAAGGTCAGTTGCATACATGCTAGAATTTCCTTCATCCATGACAGTGTATAGATTTATTTCATTTGTCATTATTAAATAAATATATGTCTGAACTGAACCAAATAATCAATTGGAATGTGATACAGGTGGAGCATAAAGGGGATTTGTAGGTGGAATGGAACCAGTACGCATTGTGGACCGGAAATTTGAAGTTCTTAGAAATTAGGCCATAGGGATGGTAAAGGCTCAATGGATATGTTATGGTCATGAATATGCTACATGGGATCACAAAGAAAACATGAGGGAATAATATTCACAACTTTTTGACAATTTTGAAGAAAATAGAATGCACGACTCCATTTTGAGCAGCTAGACTTCTAGAACCACATTTCAAAGTCCTAGCCAAATGTGTTGGGGACCTTGATAAAAATAATGGCTCATTCCTTGGGTTATCCATGATAAATAGATGGTAAATCCCTTGGGTTAGCTTTGATAAACAAATGGTGCATTCCTTGAGTCGGTGAGTTGAGAGGAACAAGAGATCATGGTTAGAACTATTGCTTGAGTTGTGAAATTGCAGACTTTTACTTTGTATGTATTGTGATGTAAATTTGCATATATGTATATCGGAATGGTGTGCACCGAGGAAAACACAAAATTGTAGGGGAGGTGTAATGTATCATCCCCACTATAATCCCCAATTTTATTAATTCTTATCTACATAGAATGTGTGGGTATAGCCAAAGCAGTGTAATATGTGAATTGTATTTCTACGTTTTAATAATAAAATTTTATGCCAGCTACTAAGGGGACATGGAAAAAAATGGGGGATGAATTAATCCACAAGAGAGGAGAGATTATAAGAGAATGGCCAAGAGGGGGGTCCAAGGGGAATTACCCATATCTATTAATTCAACCCATTTTCCTTAAATTTGTATTGATATATGAACCTGCTAATTTCTGATTGAGTGTTTCCAAATCCAATCAATGAATACATGTAAGAGGTTGTGTGTGAATAGTAAAATCCCATAGTTATTGGGAACATGGGAGCTATGTAAAATAATCTTGGGGAAGTGTGTGAGTCAAGAAAGGAAAACCAAAGAGAGGAAATTTGTATGCGTTGGGACAACAATTTTTACACAAGGAGTTTTTGTGCATGAGGAGCAAATAGAGAGAAAGAAAGATAGCTTGGATCTGGTCCATCCAGGGATAAACAAATCTAGAGTATGTTGGATCATATTTGGAGTGAATTGGAGCTGAATATTGAAGAGTGAGGTTTTCAATACTGAAGAGTGAACTCTTCAGTGGGTTGCACTAAAAGAACTAGTGCTTTTTGTTGTTTGTTGGCAGTTTTTCCCAGTAGCAAGATCCCTTGAGTTCCCAACTGAGAGATTCCTAATTACCTATGTCAAAGAGACATGGATAAATGAATGGGATGCTTGAGGGACTAATATGAGTGAATGGGTACATTCCTTGGGTTCAGTAGGTCAAGAGGAGGAGAGCTAGTGGAAAATCAGGTTAGTTGTAGGAGAATATTAGTGGGTTGTGAGTTTTCTAAGTTGTTATTGGACAATGAGAGGCCACCCTCTTTTGTGGATTACCAACCTCATGTTGGGGGTAAATGGCTATTGATATTTGGAACAATCAGTCTATGGTTGGGTGGAATGTCCGTCCCAAGCAACTGATTGCACAACAAGTTAAAAAATAATTGTTTGATATGTGTTATGTCTTGTATTTATGAGTTAAATTGATATGCATGAACTATGTGTATCTAAGAATGATTTATATGTTGTTTGTTGAATTATTAATCTGCATTCATGTCTATGTTAGTACGTTGTAGATGCATCAATTTAATGCTAGCAAGTAATAGCTAAATCTGGTTTTTTCGTAGCTAGAAACTATAATAATTTATTTATCTATTAAAATTTCAGTTTTATGAGTCTTCTGCACCATAATCAGTCGCTACATGAAATTTCTAATGAGCAGGGTTCATGGGGGCTCTCTTTGGCTGAACAGAGAGTACCCTATCCATGTAGAAAATATTCATCAGTTGACGAGCCTCTCTATGGATGGAGAAGACATCACCAACAAATTCCAAAGTTTGGGAAAGCAAGGGAGGAAGAAGGGTGAGCTTAATTCATATGGTAAGTTTGGCACCGAGTGAGGAGGTTGTGGATAACTTATTGAGCCCATTATTGATGAGGAAGTTCGTTGTGCATGCTATCTAATCACAAGTAAAGTAATGGAAAATTATACTAAGGGATAATGCATGTTTGATGCCTTTTCAATAGTTGATTTATGTGCATAGGGAGCATAAATGAATTGGTGTAAGTACATAATGACTGAGATGCTACAATCTTGCATAGACATGCATGAAAATAATGAATGATTCATCTATGGTCATTTCCTAGTCACCCTCACCATGTCAAAATAGAGGCCATTGTAAGGGAATGAGACATAATACACTACAGATACCCAAGTTGATATGAGGTTCAATCCCTGGCAAGCAAGGACTTCCGCTACCAACATATCATTCAACAATGTTTCCTTCTTGCAATGTTACAATGATTTAATCAACGCCACACAATGAATGAGGATTATTTAGGAATTTTTAAATAGGCACACTGACAAAATTTGGTTTGGTATGAACACAGATCACACGTTCATGATTCCCCTTGATGCAAATCCGACAAATTTCCATAGACTCTCATTTTCGTATTATCTTGATGAAGAATTTCTTGAAAAATAAGTTTGTTCATGGCCTGGTGTAATGCGGTTGTAGAAGAAATCAAACATATCTTATAAGTTTCTTGTTATTTTGCAATGAGAGGCTCTAGCATAGACAGATGTTCATGGTCCTAACACGAAAACAAAAAAAATATAGCGCACTCCTTCTAGTCATATTCAAAGGAGGAGGAAGAGGCCTTTTCAAAGTCCAATTCTATTTTTCCACCATTCCCATCAATTCAATATGCTACCCTCTTCACAAGTAAGGAGTTTAGAGAAGTAATGGAATCTTCTTTTTTTGTTCCATTGAAGAAACCTCACACATATTTACCATTGTCCTCTTCTAGTCCCCCAATTGTCACCTATTTCATCCCCATCACTTCACTTCCACCACTGTCCCATGTTACCAAACCCGCCCTATCATTTGTTCCTATTATTACCATTCTGGATGACCCCATAGTTACTACGTAGAGAACCCAGTATACCCCCATCATTGAGGAACTTACTCGTAAGGCACCTAGTTCTATTGCAAACATCCCCTCCAACACTCCATTGTCCCTTGTTCACCCTGATGCTGAAATGGGTGAGCATGAGTCTTCTTAAACATTCACCACCATTGAAGGTAGTACTAATATTGTGCCCTTCCCTTCATCCATTATTCCACTAGAGAATATCCCTAATCCAGAGATACAAAAGTCTATAGAGAATATAGTGTTGGAGAATAATGGCTAAATTCCATGATTAGTATTTGGTTTGAGTTTGTTACGGAGAGTTGAGATATTATCTCAACTATCTAGATTGTGTAGTTCTATCTTAAGCTACTTGTAGTTGTATTTATATTGTGACTATACTTAATGAAATATAGTTTTAATGTGCATTTTATTTATAATTTGGTATCAAAGCCTGAGTTCTTTGGGTAACTCCCTCACGGGAGGGCCCAGGTATGCGTGAGAGTGGATTGTTTATTCTTATTTTTATTTGCTTGACTATGGAGTATGTGTGAGGAGGTGTTAGTTATTATAGTCTTGGAGCCGCATGCCAATAAGAGGAGCTGTCGAACCACAATCAATATAGCCGCCAAGGGAGACAAGGTTGAAGATTTCAGGGCCGCGTTCGGAGAGCCGTCATTTGTTGAATGTAGTTGTTGGTTGTTGAAGAAGACTGCGAATTGAAGCGGTGGTTTTTTATGGTCACTATTTTATTGCGTTTCACTCTTGATAATATATATAGATTAATTGTGTGGTTTGGTGTGATGTATTGTAAAATTATTTAATGAAGAATCAACTATAAGAACAGAGAACCATAATTTAAATTAGTGGTTCTTGACATTTTTCAGGGCCACAAGAACATTTCGCTAGTTTGATTATATTTACAGTCTGTTAAAAGCTAGAGATTCTTGTTGTACTTCGGTGCTTCAAGATCATCAGTTATAGGTTATCCTTGTCTATATTGTTGTAGTGTGTTTAAAGAAGGTCAATTGTATGATTGACTGTTGAAAATGTCTAGTAATCAGATCATTGTCCTATATAACTATCGAAATTTGCTCTTCGGGGAAATTTCACGGATGGTAGTGTATCCATAGGATAATTCAGTGTTGAGGCTATACTTTGGAGTAGTCAAGAAGAATCAATCCTACGAATACGTCAATGAAGGTCTGAAGCGGTTATACTTTAAATGGATCAAGAGGTAGCTCGAAAGTGTGGAGAAGAAAAGAGTGAAACCGAGTGATTGCAGAGTGGGTAGAGTTGCTAATGAAGACTAGTTGGACAAAGATGACAGATATGAATTGTATGTAGTTTCTATATTGTAAAAACAAAAAATGGCATTTCTCCATTAAGGGGGGGTGTTGGAGAATAATGGCTAAATGTCATGATTAGTATTTGGTTTGAGTTTGTTATGGAGAGTTGAGATATTATTTCAACTATCTAGATTGTGTAGTTCTATCTTAAGCTACTTGTAGTTGTATTTATATTGTGACTATACTTAATGAAATATAGTTTTAATGTGCATTTGATTTATAATTGATAGCCCATTCAACGCATGATTCCCCTAAATACCCATGGATACTCACGAGGAAACCAATTCCCCCCATAGCACCAATTCCATCCAGGAGTGGGTTGAGCCAATCATTCAAGATCCTCAACTTTTTTGTGAAATCCTGTAGCTATGTCTCGAGCAAACATGGATTATTTCTTTACTCCCTCATAATGTGCAAGAGTGACTCGCTAGTAGCATTTAAACAAACTCTGTAGGTCTCGAAGGTGCCTATACTCTTAGCTTCCACAAGAGGTCCATTGTGACTTTTCAACCACTTGCAAGTGTCAAGAATATCTACGGATCAGTCCATCCAAAGTGCAGATTTTGTGGCATGGTCGACACAACAATTGTTGAACATCCTTCACATCTTGACTGCCCAGAATGAGCAACGAATTTTCTCCACAAAGTAGGCCAATGAATAGCTCATGTAGTAGACACAATAGTTGCATCAAGAGTTAGTTGCAGTGTCATAAGACAAAGATCAAGAACACAGTTTTTGTGAGCAAGCCCAATCAACGCTCGAATTATTGTCTGGGAAACTAATCAAAGCTTGGCCTAAATTCCAACAGGATTCCCCTCAACTGCCGAATGAAATTACTCCTATTGCACCAATGCAATGTGTAGACATGATTGCAGATGAATGGTCACATTTAGTTAAGCGAACAGATAGGACACAACAACAGATGGATACAATCTGACTTAAAGAGAAAGAGAAACCAAAGGCCATGCAACAAAAGATTATTCAAACAGTTGCAGAAGGGAATATCATTCGGTCCTCCCTTCATGATTGTAAAGGAGAATGCAATAAAATTTTCATGATGGTCAATGATTGGGTTAGTCTACTACAAAGACAAAGTAATCCGGTTGAAGAAATTAGAGTCCAGATTCAACAAATGAACGTAGAGGCACAAGTCATCACAGATCCAATTGTGTAGTAGGCCAAGTTCACCGAAATCCAGGAGGCAAACAAAAAACTTCATGTGATGTTTGAAGTTATCCAAACAACGAAGAAAGAACTCAAGGAATTCAAACCTGTAGTTGCAACTTGATATTTTTGCAGACACAGAGTGGTAGGCTCTTTGCCACTAAGCTTAAGATGCCAAATATTGCTACAATGCAAGAATTTGTTGTGGTAGCCTCTATTTTGGTAAGAAAGTGGTAATATCGAGTGGAGAAATATGACATCTTCCATGAGCAGACCCTCAAAATAATACCGGAGTCGGGCCCTTCGATCAAAGAAGGCACTGGGAAAGAAGTGGAAGGTTGACTCAGGGTGAGTTAATAGTTGTGGTCGGGGCTTGTTGGGCCCCTAAAAAAATGTTTTATGCTCATCTATAATGTTGTGAATGGATCAATGTTTTTGTGCTTAACTGCTTCTTTATATCTAGTTAGTATTTGATTATTGTCGCATCTCAATTTTAATGGTTAATATATGGAACCGAATAGTATAAAATTAGATCTGATGTTGTGCTTCTTTTAACTCCCTTCATCACACAAGTCTCGTCTATGTTTCTGGTGAGACCTCCTTCCTTTGTGGAACATTGAATATATCAATGTTCCTAGACTACAACAATACTCTTTGTTGGTAACTTCTGAAAATTGTGGTTTTGATTTTACGCCAACATTTCCCATCACCACTTCATCTTGAATTTCCAAATGGATCCAAAATAAAAACAAAGTGGTGAGGATAAATATTAAAAGAACCATGGTTCTTTTAACCTTTCTCATTGCCACTTCATTTTTTTTTTTTTNCAAAAATGAAAACAAAGTGGTTAGAGAAAATGTTTTAAAAAATCAAAAACCATACCAGTAAGGGGAATTGTGAGAAGAGTTGTGATTCTTCTAAAATTTTCTCAAATCACTTTTATATGAAATAAAAACAAAATGGCAAGGGGAAATATTCTTCTAAGTGGTAAGGAGTGAAGGAATGTTCTTCTAACATTTGCCCACTATGTTAAAGTGGTAAGGAGAAATTGTGAGGATAAATGTCTTTTTAGCATTTGCCCATTTTTTTGAAGTGATTAGGAATTATGAAGAAAAAATTATTGAGGAAAAATTATGAGGAACCTTCTAACATTTTTCAGTTTGTTAAAGTGGTAAGGAAAAATTGCAAGAGAATGTTTTTTCTAACATCTCACATTTTGTTAAAGTGATGAGGATAAATTATGAAATGAAACAATAATGAAACAATTGTAGTTTGTGTAATAATTCCCCTTACCACTTTGATCCAAAATAAAATAAAAAAATGGCTAAGAAAAATATTCTTCTAACATTTCCCCATTTTGTTGAAATGGCCTAACATTTTCCCTTTTTACTAAAGTAGTGAGCTGAAACTATTAAAAGAAAGTGTTTACCAGAAATTGTGAGGAGAAATATTTTTCTAATATTTCCCCACTTCCTTAGAGTGTTAAGGAGAAATTATGAGGAAAAATGTTCCTCTTTTTATTAAAGTGATGAGAAAAAATTATGATGAAATAAGTGTTGGAAGGAAAATTATTTTTCTAACATTTCCTATGTTATTTCTCATGTTATTAGAGTGGCAAGAAAACATTGTAAGGAGAAATGCTTTTCTAACATTTCCCATTTAGTATAGAGGAGAAATTACACGTGAAATGATTAAAATCAATGATGAAGAAAAATGTTTTCACATTTTAATACATTTTGGCTCATTTTGTTAATGTTTTGAGAATTATTAAGGAAAATGTTTTCCCATTTTGGCCCGTCTGTTAAAGTGGCTAGAAGAAATTGTGTTTTTTAAAGTGGCGAGAAGAAATTGTGTTAAACATTTCCCAGAAAAAAATGATTCTCCTCAACTAGTATTCCTCTCAGACGTGTTAGATGCTTTTCAACATTTCCAGCATTCATTTCTAGCATTTTTTTTTCCAAGTGATGACTTTGTAAGTGACGACTTTGTAATGTTATTCCACATTGCCAACATTCACAGTATCGAAAAGAAAAACACTTGTAAATGTTGAAAAACATTTCAGCTCGTCACTTATAAAATTCTCCTTCCCTGTCCGTGTTAATCCAACCTTTCTTTGTGCGAGCATTCATTCGTTTATTATGTGTGTGATGGGGTGTTTTCCCTTTCGTCCACCCATCTGCCTCTATTGCAGCAGATCCATGAGATACAAATACGATGTTTTTTTGAGCTTCAGAGGGAGAGATGCGAGAAAAGGGTTTGTGGATCATCTCGACCGTGCCCTCACAAGCGCAGGCTTCCGTGTCTTCCTCGACACGCGCGATGTGAACAGTGGGGACGACATCTCTGCAACCCTACAGCAGGCAATCCAGGGGACTCGCATCCTCATTCCCATATTCTCCACTAATTATGCACAATCTTCCTGGTGCCTAACAGAATCCTCGCTCATTGCACGCCAAGTACGAGAGGGGTCGGCCATCGCCATTCCTTTGTTTTACGACGTCATTCCTTCGCAAGTTCGGCGGCCGGAGCATTGCGGTGGTCCTTTTGCTGAAGCATTCCGAGAGCATGAGAACAGTGGAAGATACAGTGTACAGGAAATCAGAGAATGGAAAGCTGATCTCTTCCAACTCTGTCGTTTCTCTGGCTACTCACTTCAAGAAGACTTCAATGGGTGGGTAACTCACTCTTCCCACTCCGCTCTTATTTATTTCTCTGTTTCTGTTTCTTCAGTTGAATTCTTAATATTTGCAAACTCTGAACGTTCCAGCTATGAAGCAGCGTTGGTGAAACGTGTGGTTGAAGAGGTCGCTAAACATTGCAAGACGGGTCGCCGCCGCTGGGTTTCAATTTAATACAACTGC
>SNQJ01S0024158.1:7509-35500 GCA_010110895.2 Picea sitchensis | reverse complement strand
TGATATCAAAGATCATTCATGAATTAATACCCATTTCCATTTGTTTTGATTGATAACACTTTATATCTATATATATAATCTGGTATAAAAATCATTCATTTTCTTATTGTTATGTTATTCATTCTTTCATTCTTATTTAATTAGAATTTGAAATCTTATTCTTAATTCTAAGCTGAATGATATATATTCATTAAACTTTTTTAGGATGAAAAGTTGAAAAATAGTTGTAATTTAATTTTAAAAAATGAAGTATGTACAGAAAACATATTTTAAATAAAATGTTAAAATTTAACAAATAACTAAGAGATAAGTAGAAATTTCAATAAATAGTAATAATAAGTACATTTTGTAATTTCAAATATATTTTTTTGATGGGTTATATGTACATTAATAATAACAAAAGTTTGATGGATTATATATACATTAATAATAACAAAAGTTTATAACCATTGAGTCACATTTTCTTTGGAGGAATTTCAAAGTGTTAAAAATGACAATATAAAGCTTTAGAAACAATCACAAAATCAAACATTTTTGTGATCACCAATATAAGCCACGATGTAATCCATGTATCTATATGATGCATGAGAAATTCAGATTATATTTATATTTTGAGCATACTAGAAAATCATGCTTAACTATGGGAGTCATGCCCATTCTAGATCTCATTAAAAAAGAAGAAATTGTAATAGATCTTGAGGTATTTGTTGAAGGGTGAAAATTCTCTCAAAATAGTATAAAAATCAATGAAGAGACCCTATTTGTATCATAGGCCTCTAGGAACATGACAATCTAGCATGACTACATTCATTGCTTGTTATTTAAGTTAATATGTTTATGATTTGGAGCTTCCCAAGATCCATAGAAACACAAAACTAAATAAATTAATCATCAAGACCACCAAGTATGTTAGTTTGATTGAGGATATCGATTGTTCACTTTATCTTTCAAACCACTAGAAAATGCATGAAAGAGTGCAATGCTAGAGCATAATGCATGATGCACAAGTTTTGTGATAATAAAAAATATGTTACCTTGTCCCTAACTTTTATAAGAATCCCACTGTTGTAGGGATTTTGAGCTCGACACAACCTGAGCTCTCTTAGGTTCTTCCTATACCTAAGACAGAGATAGAGATGTAATCTATGGAAGTTTCAAGATCTGATCTATATGCAAAAAGAAACTAGGAGTCGTTAAAATGAGGAAACATACTTGATTCTCGAAGGTTGTCCCTGCATGCTCTTGGTTGGTTTCTTGTGCAAAGATTATTCATGCTTAAGAGACAACGACCTCCATACAAGAAAACAATATCCTTCCCAAGATCAAAGTAGACACATACAAACCAATGAAAAATCTACTAATATATTATAACACATAACTCTATTAAGTTTACCAAAATGAATATATGCAAGAAAATAGATAATTGAATAGAGGGAAACATCTTGTACACCTTCTATTAAGAAGTTGATGCAATAGTCTCTTTCCAAGTTCCTTGCACAAATCCAATAGCCAAAGTAGCAACATAATTTTACTACCTCTTTCCTCTCCCCCCCCTTTGAGAATGACTTGGTTTTTATAAGGCTTTAGGGATAAGGCAATATGGTTATTAGGATAAGATCCTGAAGCTCATAATGGAAGTTTTCTCGAGAATAAACCCTGAAAATTAAGTGGGAGGTCTCATCCATTGAAACCAAGTCCAAAAATGGGAGTTTCTAGGCTTGGATAGGTGACCTCTAGAAGATGATGGTTCGATGGTTAGGAGGTTAATAACTGTATAACAAATTCCCCCTAAAGTGAGAGATTAGAAGAGGTGTCTGATAGACGAAATACTTTACCAATAACAATCACAGAGCTTTGGGAAAATGAAACTTGAAAGAGAGTGTTGTCGGTTCTGCAGAAAAAACATCCCCAAGGCGGGAATACCCATGCTCGGTAAGAGAGACAAGAGCATATCTTCCATAAGTACACTGTAGATCCATGCATGACACAATTGACTAGGTCACGACCCCGATAGCATACATGGTGGATCCGTGCAAGACGTAAGTGAATTCATAGCCAAAATCAAGTACAAATCTGCATCTATGTCACAACATACAAATCAATGAGATGACTCAATAATTGAGCAACTTGTGAAGTGTTCATGAATGTTCTCCATCACAACTTGAGAAATAATATCATCAAACATAAGTGTAATCTTTCCCAAGGTCTTCGTGCTACATTTGGATGGTATGAAACTAAGACATGCTAATAAATGAGTTGAACTCGATCATGGTAGAAACCGCCTGATTACCGGTCATTAATGGATACCGTTAATACACGTGAGGGAATCCACCGATGATGATGAAGGAACCCAAGATACCTAGTACAATATACAAAGTGTGAATAAAGGAGTTAAAGTTGAAAACTCTTAGATTCATTCGACAAGAGCCAATGATGTAAACCCACTGTCGAAATGCAAGGAGACTTGCCATTGATGTTTTCATGTCCCAGGGTACTAATGGGTCTTTAGATTTCAATCCTGGATAATGAGCTATAGTCGACAAGGTGAAATCAGTCAAAGGAGGGACTTGATGTATCCCCCATCAATCGACATGAAATATGTAAGGGTATATGGTGTGAAGATCATAATAATAAAGCACAACTGACATAGGGATGGTCAAGAGAAAGAGGAAAAAATGGACTACAGGTGGCTTACTTAGGGAAAATTCCCTTGAACAAGTATGCATAAAAAATGGCTTGAATTGGAAACATTAACTCAAATGAATACCATGATAACTGATCATGGACCTATGATTGGAACATGACACAATGATGGAAATGGTGGTCAATGAGAGAATGGATGACCTGACGGTTTTATGTGATGGTAGAACAAGTGTCTTGTTCAAGGGAGACTCAAAGTAGTGAAAATATTATAGATAATGAATATATCAAGACGAAAAAAACCCTCTAAAAATTCGCCACCATGATTTGTGAGTACCTCTTTCTAGTTTTACGACTTGGAGGAGGATGACAGCTGTTGGATATAGCTCATCTAGAGTTGAGTCCCTCGACATAGTATTAATGAACCTGAGGAAGGAGGGGTTCGATCGCATATGTGGGTCCTTTGATGTAAAGTTTAACGAGTCCAAAAAAGGTAAAGTCGATGGAATTTTCATGTTTAAAGGATGATTTTAAGGATGGAAATTTATTTTAAAATGTTGAAACCTTAGCGAATCTTGCTAATCCTTTATATGTCAACTATAAATGTTTGGGGATTATTTTTGTAAAAATATTCAAATTTCTAAGTATTTTATATAGTTTTTATAAAATTTTGACGATTTTAAGGTAAAAAAAAATTATCCTATAGAATTTAGGCGAATCATTTTTAAAATAGCGAATCTCGTTTTTGGAAAAACCATGAAAAATTAGCCCATGAGCGAAATTTAGCCCCTAAAATCATCCCTGGTTTAGAGAGTCTGAAAAGGGCATAAATAAAACTCAATAAGGAAATTTTTCGTAAAATTAGCCTCCAGGGTTCGAAAAAGTATAAAACGATACCTAGGAGAGCTCTCCTAACCAAAATGGCTCAGGTGTTCATTTTTCCTAAGCAGACTGGTGAGACGAAAACAAGGATAAACTATCACTCAACATACGTGTTTTCTAATTGACTTTAACAAGCATGAAAGACAACAATATCAATCGACAATTTTTTTGTTTTTTAATGAGGTCGAAAAGAGCTTAAAGAGTTCTCCAAGATGAGGTCATTTTTCGTAAGTAGTCCTTCTGACCCGAAAAGGGGCTAAACGTATACAAGGTGGATGTCTTTTCAAATCCATAGAATGAGTGTGAAAAGACAAACATACTCAAAGATCTTTTATTATTTAAGGAGTCTAAAAATGAGCTTAAAGAAAACTCCGTAGAATGGGTCCATAGTTTATATTGATAGTTTTCCACAAAAAATGGATTAGTATGTGGTTCCAAGAGCAAGAATAAAAATAAATGTCCAAAAAAATGAAGAGAATAAGCGAGATATATTGTGAAAAGGGTTAAAATGAAGCCACATATAGAGTAAAACAAAAAGTTTTTAACCTCATTTTAACTATTTACCATTGTGAAAACTTGAAGATCCCTTTTCTTGAAAAAATTTGAAGCGGAGATTATGGATATTGGAGCCACAAATATTGCAACCTTTAGTCACCAGGTAAGAGTTCGGGTCCCAGCTTAGAAAACCCATATTTCGGTTTTGTATTTCATTCAAATTTTTATGTGGGGAAAGCCTCTAGTTTTTAACAGTGCGTGGTCATGACTGGGATTCTTTATGGGGGAGACTGAATGGTTTGGTCACTCTGTGTTGTGTAGAAGAGGGAGACCGATTGCTCCCAGGACATAGCCATGGAGAGACCAATCAAGATGGCCATGATCATTCGCTCTATGTACCAAAGAGGGGTGAAAATAAGTGGATATTTTCCATGTTTTGCAAAAAATTTCACGATTTTTCTTTTGCTATTGGGTTCTAATAGAATTTTGTGGTATCTTTGCCAGGTGTGGGAAAAATTTTGGAGTGGAGGGAATGTTAGCATGAGTTAAATGACAATGTTTCTATGGATGATCCTCCCACTCTTTATGCTTTGCGAAAAAGTGGGTTGTTAAAGTTTTTCTTATGTCAAAACATGTGGGCCTAGCCGGATATGTTATATACTTTGGTGAATATGTGGGATCTTGAAAGGTAACACTTCATTGTACCAGATCAAATATTGACACTAGAAATGGAAGATATGTACTTCCTAATGGGATTTTCTCATCAACATGCGAAATTGGTTTTGGTGGGTCGTAAAATGGGAGGCGAAGAACGAGTAGATGATTATGTCATGTGTTATTGTCACCTTCGGACACATAAGAGAAACAATAAGTTGTCAATTTGTCAAGTTATGGATCTTACTTTATGCACAATCTTGTTCACCATTAAACGGGTGGTAGGAAGTACCAAGCCTCACTTGGCTTCAAGGAGGTAGGTGGATTATGCAGTGATGTGTTTATCTCCCATGGTGTACAACTGGTGTGCAACAGTTCTTGCAAATATGAAGCATTAATTTACCAAATGCACGTTGGGATGCCTGAAACAATTTTTCTATGGGTCCATATTGTTATCTTTATTCTTTGAGTGGGTGACTACATCATGTCCATGATATACAATCTCGGATGTTGGGGTTAGAGATTTGACAATGAAGAAATGGACAGATATGTTTTTACGACTCGGGGGGACACAGTTTCAGTTTCATGCCAAAAATTTTCGATGGTGGGATCATAAAATATTGGTGGTGGATGATTATGCATACAATGGAGTTGAATATCGTGATGATCATGATATGGTTCTTCCTAAGGGGGAAGATTTCAACAACGATCTTGGTAAGAAAGATAAATTTTCACTATTTTTTGGTATTTTTTATTTATTTTTATTTTGTTATATACATGAATGTTCTTTTTTTGTAATATGACAAATTGTTTTTGATGTGTAGATTTTGCACCAGTATGTCCAGTAGGCATGTCTCCATTATGTAGGAGAGGGGAGAAACTAGGTGTTGGAAGATAACAACATGGTAGAGGCATTGATGCAGAGATATTAGAGGATCTCGAGGAAAATCTTGAGAATTTGAATATTGGGATTCCAGTGACCCATATGGATGACAAACCTCTACGTATGAAGAGGAATGTAGTGGGTGTGGGGAATAGATTCAGGTGCCTTCTACGGAAGGTCGTGAGAGTTGTGATATGCTATAATGACTATAGGTCCCCTCATGATGATTAGCTCTTTTTTAGTTTGATGAAATTTGATGCATATCTGTTTTGTGGATGTATGGGTGGATAGCCCACTTTTTTTATGTTATACTAGTTGTGGATGTTTTTGAACACACACACACACACACATATATATATATGGACTTTTTTATTTCTTCTTATGTAAATGTGTTGAATGATGTGTATAATGATTTATACAATGAATGTTGAATGTGGTGTTTTTTAATGAAGTATATGTCAATTCAATACAAAATTTGCGAGTGAGTCATCTAAAGATTTGAGTTGTATTGGTATCTATTCCTAAGAGATAAAATGAAATAGTCATTCCAAGAGTTGTACCCATAAATATTTATGAAAAAGGATAGGATGTTTAATAGTATAAGTCGAGTTGAGTTGTGAAATGACGAGTTCAGAATCTAGGTGCACTATCAAGTGGTGTATGCCCAAAGGATATGCTTCGGTAAGAATTTAAATGAAAACATTGTATTCTACAACATTGTTCGTTGCAAGACCAATATATATTCCCCCATATCTTGCTATGTCATTGGTGGGTGGAATGATTACCTAGGAAGCATAAGATATATTCGAAGAGGTGCGACTAGCTCCATCCACATATCCAAAATAGGTTGAGGGAAATGACAACATCTACAACTCAAGCATTAGATAGGATAAATAGATTTACAAAGAATTTCACACAAAGGGAAAAACAAAATAAACCACAACAAACTATAATAATATGGTACAGAATCACCACATAGAGCAAGGCTTATGCGTAGTACCTTTTCAAATAAAGCTCGTTGCAGGGCTCTGATAGTGGGTTTCCTTGATAATCTTCTAGCTCATAGGATCCTCTTTTAAGAACTTGTGTAATTATATAGGTTCCATGCAATAAGAGTTCAAACTTACCCGCGCCTAATTTTTTGCAGTCTTGTTCGTAGATCAAAACTAAATCTCCTTCCGAGAAGGTTCGAGGGAGTATTTTTTTATCGTATTGGTGTTTTACACACTTTTGGTGAGACTCATTGGCCATGATGGCTTCATGACATCGCTCATCAAGGTGGGATAAATATAAGAGTAATTCTTCTTCAGCAGAAGTGTCAGGAAGGAGTTCGAAAACTATCTTGAGGCAAGGGATTTTGCATTCGATGGACAAAACTGCCTCCAAGCCACAAACAAGTTGGAATGGTGTGAAGCCATTGGCAATTTTGGTAGAGGTCCGATATGCCCACAAGGCCGTAAATAGAATTAGATTCCAATTGGTTTTATGTTTTCCTGTCATTCTCTAGAGCATTTTTTTGAGTACCTTATTGACACACTCAACTTGACCATTTTCTTGAGGGTAATAGGGAGATGAGTGTTCTTGGTCAAAATGAAACAGAGTAGATAATTTTTTCATCATGTTATTGAAGAAATGTGATCCATGGTCAGTCACAATGGATTTAGGTACACTGAAACGTGCTATGATACGATTGAATATGAACAATGTGGCAGTCTTGGCATCATTAGAAAAGGTAGGCATGGCTTCTTCCCACTTTGTGAAATAATAAAAAACCACAATAATGTAATTATGACTGGTGACAGAAGGAGGTTTACATGTAGTGAAATTGATTCCCCATTTAGAGAATGGGCCGACTGCGAGAATGATATGTAAAGGAGAGGGATGAGCGGACATTTTTTTGGAAAATAATTTACAGGGGTGGCATTTTTGTACCATATTTATGCCATCTTTAAAAATTGTGGGCCAAAAATAGTCTGCGTGTAATATCTTCTAGGCAATGGCTAACCCAGACAAATGGCCACCACAAGTTCCTGAGTGGTAGTCATTGAGGATTCGTTCGAAATTAGAAAGGACGAAACTAGTATAATACCATATCTAGTCAACGATGGTAGAGGGTATCACTGACAATGCAATAGTTTCAGGATTGGTGGTGTATCTGACACTGATCATATATAGACAGATTGGGACGAAAACGTTGGGTCTAGAGATAAATCAATATGCCTCCATACCAAGGATTATATGAGTCGATGAGAAACAAATATTCATCCGACAACGAATCTTGTACCATAGATTCATCAAAGGCTCGGGGAAGATCAATCATTAATTCCGCAAAGATCAATGATTTTTTAGATTTAGGGGTGGATAATTCAAGGTCAAATTATTATAGTAGGAATATCCATTTAGAGTATCTAGCCCCAATATTTGGCATGACACAATATATTTCATTGGGTTTGCGTCAGATACAACAATGGTGGTTCAGAGCAGAATATAATACCAGAATCACTGGACGATGTAAACAAGGACCAAAACCAACTTCTCAACGTAGGGATATTGAAGCTCGACACCAACTAAGACCTTACTGATATAGTAAATAACATGTTCCTTATGTTTATCATCAGTCTTGACTAATTCCATTCCAATGGTGGTACCTAAAGTTGCCAAGTATAGGATGAAATTTTTATTTTAATTTGGGGGTTTGAGTAATGGTGTGGATGTAAGAAAATTCCTAAAACAATCAAAATATTGTTATTCCTGTTCATCCAAAATAAAAGGTACACCCTTTTTCAGTAATCGAATGAAACCTTTGGTGATTTCGACATAATTGGCAATGAAGCTTCTAAGAAAGTTTCCTTTCCCTTGCAAATTTTGAAATTGGATTATGGAGGTGGGAGGGGAAAAGTTGATGATTGTCTCATCTTTAAGGGGATCAAATCTGATCCCAAACCTGGATACAATCAAGCCATGTAAATGAAAAGACTCCACGATAAAAATGCATTTGTGTGGATTTAAGAGAATGTTGTAATATCAACAGTGTATGAATATTTGGCGTAGGTGATCTACATGATTGAATCTCTTGGGAAAGTAGGCGGGAAGGTCATCTAAGTAAGGCTGGACGATATGTTTGATGTCATGGAAGGAATAATACATGGCCCACTGGAATGTTGGACCAACATTTTTGAGACCAAATAATAATTTACGATATGCGAAAGTTCCCCATGGGAAGATAAAGGTGGTTTTGTGCTGGTCTTCCGGAGTAAATTCAATTTGATTATAATTGAGGAAACCATCCATAAATCATAAGACTTCACATTCGATGCAATCATCGATAATTCGATCGATGAAAGGGGTAGGGAAATTATCTTTAGGACATTCCTTGTTGATATCCCTATAATCAATGCATACACGGATGGTTCCCTATTTTTTGTTAACTGGTACGATGTTGGACACCCATTCAGTTAGGGGCATGGGATAAATAAAAATAATGTTCAATAATTTTTTAACTTCTTCCTTAATTGTTGCAACTTTCCTTGGATGAACTGGGTGGAGGCGTTGTCGAACTGGACGAGCTCCAAGATAATTTTTAATCTCATGGACAACAATTCATGGGTTGATTCCTGGAATCTCTTCATAAAGACCAGGTAAAATTGTCACAAAATTCTTTGTATAGGGTAGTATAAGATTCAATTTCTTCAGGGGAATAATCTGTGCCTATCTGGATGTTTTACATGACCCTAGGTTTAACTAAAATATCAATTGAAATGGTTTTGGAAATGTTTCCCAAATTTCCTTCAGATGAAATAGGATATGATGTGGAAGGTAAGAGGGATGGATCTCAAATATTAGTCGAAACGAGGGTCTGTATTTGGGTGTATTTCTTCTCTCCAAAGGGTAGGAAGGAGGATCGATGGTGAGAATAGTCCCATGTTTTATCTCTCAAATTCCTTACTTCCATAATGGTTTTGTCGGAAGGAAGGATGATGTTGAGAAAGTCATGTGACATTGAAGTGTAGTTAACCCAATAGGGAGAGGAAAAATGATCTAGTTCCTCATCTAGTAGGAGACTAGAATGAGACTTGGTAGATTCTCTTATGGATTGTATCACTGAATATGCAAACTCCATCAGTGATAGTGGCATGGTGTCTCCATAAGATTCTATATCATATGGGTGAGGGATTACCTAGGGGTCATTGTAACCGATGGGTGTACCGGTAATAGTGAAAATCATATTAATGGAGATTGTTGGGGTGATTTCTGGTGGAGGAATGGGAAAATTACCCATTAAAGAGGGATACATGCCTACCCTGATGCTTCTTCATCCCAAAGAATATTCTCCTATAAAAGGGACATTCACATTAGAATTGATTTTCATGTCTAGTATACAAAATTCTAGTTGGTATATAGTGATGATCTTACCTTGGTGGGGAAATTTGACAAGTTGAAAGACGCTAGATGCCAAAACCTTCATGGTGTAAAACTAGGTGTGACCTAAAATAAAATTATAGTCGAGTGTGGCATCGATCACCTCGACTTCAACCGAAACAATTTTTCCCACAAGTTAAACTGGTAGTTAGGGGAGAATTCCATGGGGTTTGAAAAAATGTATATCAAAAGATTTAAGGATGGTTTCAGATGTGGTAAGTTGAGGAGAACCAAGATATTTCCAACATGTCAAGTACATGATTCATGTTGCAGTGTCTTTATCGAGCATTGTTTGGAAAACATTTTTATTGAGAGATTGGATATTGATTTGTAATGCCAATTGATATGATAGGAGAGATTCATTGCAATTCGTGTTGAAGGAAATAACAATAGATTTGACAGGGTCAATTCCTCTGATGGATGATAATAAGGCTTTACGCTGCATAGGAAAAGACTGCACTACTTCAAGTGTCAACATGGAACATGGGGCTTGGGAAATATCTTCTATTATACTATAGTGTTGGGATTCCCTACCATTAGGGTTATCTGTGGTTTGACAAAGTAATCCCTTTGTGGGGCATATGGCAGGTTTGAGAGTTGGTTTCTCTAGTGTGAGAAGGCCATTGAGTGGGATAGTTGAAGGGGGATCCATGAGTAAAAAATTTCTTTATGGAGAATCGTAATTCTTCGCTCTAGTAGATATGGCCACAGATTTAACCATCAAGATATTCACTGATGGGGACTTAGGATTTCCCCCTGGTGGGAGTGCTTGTGTTTGCGTGATAATTTGTTGTTGTGTGGGGGGGGGGGGGTTATTTGTTAAAACTGCAAGTGTAGAAGAGGATGTTCCTCGCTCGAGATATTGATGAATTTCAGTGAGATTAGGACAATCTTTAGTGAAATGATCCTCTTTACAAATCATGCAGGGATATTTTGAATTTTGCTTGTTCTTTCCCTCAACATTGTTTTCTTGGGTTTTAGGGATCGCCTTCTCAAAATATTTTTTGTTTTCTTATTATTATTACCCCTCTTTTTTCCTTTGGATTGTTGCAGATTTTTTGGCATGGTCGATTGCACCATATTAACCTCAGAGGTTTCAACAAAGGGATTACTTGGAGTGTTGGTATGGACATATGATCTAGGATTGGTAAATTTAGTAGATTGACTATGTTTCCCAGTCATCTGACCGGTTGTATATGTGGAAACAAGATCAATCATACCATCAGCATGGGATCCAGGTGTGGGTTTGGTTTGATCATTTGATGGAAGAGGAGCATTAGGAATCAGGTCATATAATGTTCCATATTGAGAGTATACAAAATCTAAATACAGGGCACGATTAATGGTTTGTTCCTCGGTAACATCACCTCCCATGGAGACACCTCGAGCTATAGGTGGAAAAAGGGACTTTGTGAACCAATCAACTAATAATTGATATGGGATTGTGGCTTTGATTAATTTTCTTCGAAGGATCCACTCATGAATGTGAACTGAAATATGAGTGGAAGTTGATTGGCGTAATAAGGTTAAGATCTCAATATCGGTCTCATATCAAATAGGTAATTGAAAGTGTGTCAAAAATTCCATGGCAAGGGAATTAAAATCGTCAAATGAGTTACACAACAACTCTGTATACCATTTAGTTTTTGATCTTGTAAGGGTTCGTTGGAAAAGTCGTAATCGAATAGAATTGCCCATCAAGGAGTTCTAAGAACACCATAGATGGAAATTCATCACATGATTATTCAGATATTCTCTAGGTTTTTCTTCGAATTTCAGAATTTCTGAGGGAACTTTGGCAGGAATCGGGGGCCAAAAATGGGAATTTTGTATGGGGTCATTAGCCAACCATGAAATATCTATAAAATATAAATTTTCCAAGAAAGGGAGTTGTTTTTTAACCTATGGAGGTTGGTGATATGGTCCTCATCCATGAGGTGGTTGTTCTGTAGGTCCTCCTCCATAATGTGGTCCTCTAGGGGATCCTCCACAATAGGGTTGTCTGCTAGGGGGTCCTTCACCATAGGGTTTTCCTCCAAGAGGTCCTCCCCCATAGGGTGGTCTGACACCATAGGGCGGTTCGCCACCATAGGGTGGTCCCACAAGGGGTCTGTCACCATAGGGTGGTACCCTAGGGGGTCCTCCTCCATAGGGTGGTCATCTAGGAGGTATACCACCATAGGATGGTCCCCAAGGAGGTCCTCGTCCATAGGGTGGTCCCCCACCATAGGGTGGTCCTCTAGGAGATTTGTCGCCATAGGGTGGTCCCTCAGGGGGTCCCCCACCATGTGGTGGTCCTCCAAGAGGTCCACTACCATAGGGTGATCCTCCTCTTAGTTGAGTATAAATTACAGGATTTACATGTTGATTATGTTGATTCCATACAATATTTCATATTCTTGGGTAAGGGTGGGTTGATAGTAGGCTAGTGGTAGAAGGAATAGTTTGGCCCCACGTTGGTTGTTGTCTTATAGTTGGGGGTTTCCCCCAAGTTGATTTTTTCCCCTAGAGAAATTATGGCCATGTGGTTGGGGGTTTCCCCGCGGTGGGTGGTTTCCGACAATCAAGTAAAGGTTGGCTCTGAATGGGAGGTTATTCCCACATTGAAAATGGTCTGGAAGTGGAGGGCTTCCCCTCGACTATATGTTGACCAGATATTTTCCCTGATTACAGGGTTTGTCCTCTAGTGAAAGTTTGGTTTGTATATGTTTGTGGTCCTAAACCAATTAGTTGACCTCCCCATGGAGGAAATCCTCCCGTCGAAGGTTTTTCTCCAAAAAGGTTTGGATCTCCTCCTAAGAACAGTGGGGTAAGTAGAGGTTTCCCCCTACTGTGGGGTGTAGAAGGTTTCTTTCTTGAGGGTGGTGATAAAATAGTTGGGACAACTTGTGATACAGATGTCAATGTTGATTCCTCGGTCTGGACCACATTCAGCTGAGCTTGTTGTAATGTAGAGTTGATAGAGGAGGGACGAGAGAAATAAGTTTGAAATATATGGGATATGGGAGATGTGGAGGGATGAGGAGCATGTGGAGAGGCATGTGAAGGATCTCGATGAAATATTTTAAAATATGAGTCGATAGTTGTGTCTAATCGACTGGAAAAGTCACATCCAAAGGGTTGTTTAGGAGTCTGGATAGGATTATATGGACCAGAAACCAGTGGTGGCATGGTGAATCCTTCTGATGGGTGGATTGTTTGGGATTCCATGTTCACAACATCTTCGTAATGTAAAAGTGGTAAACAAGGGTAATTGGTATCAATTTCAGGTTTTCAATAAGAGTTTAATCGTATGAGGATGGGTCTAACAGGGTCCGTTAAGGGTGGATTGATAGGAGGGACAAATCCTTCTTGAAAAATGGTTCCTCTGGGCACTCAATCAAAGAATTAATAATACTTCCATATTCAGAGTGGTTTTCCTCATGGAGTTCTTCTCAAGGATGGTCTTCAAGTGAGCTAGGAGGAAACATTTCATAATGTAAAGGAGGAAAAACTTGCATCCTTCGAGACCTATGCAAGTCTTGGTTGGCCAGGATTAGATTATGACAATGAAATTCCTAAATCCAACTAGATAAAATAAATAGGATGCGCTAAGAAATCTAGGAATCAATAAAACAAACAAAATATTCTCACAATGAGATCACTAGTTGGTGATGAAATCCAACATTGGAGGAACATGTGAGAAGGGGATGGGTTGATTGGGTGGATCAATTACATTGGTGGCATGCTTAACAAACTTACACCTTGGTTAAATCTCCCCAGTGGTCTATCCGTGGGTTTCCCTCGAAGGAGCCTGAGTGAGTTTGACCAACATCTGATATAGGTACAACAAACACTCCCCTTCACTGTCACCTTGTGTAAAATCCCTAAATATTATGGAAACTAAGGTCACCAACTCACAATCAGCCTCCGAGCAGGTAAAGTCGACAGTCGGGTCTGAGAGTATGGGTAGAATATCAAGCCCAAAATTCTCCAAGAGGACTTAGAACAGGAGGACTGGAAAACATTTAGAGGACCGTGAATAGATTCGGGATTCACGAAGTTCTGATACCAAATGAAAACAATTTATTCTCAAGAATAATCCCCAATATACTATCATTCCACTACATTTGGTTAAGCCTCAGAGGGGTAATCTTTGTTGCTTAGCCGCACACGACCTCATGCGTAGCCCCTCTGTGAGAAGGGGTTCCCAGCTATGCCTATACGAAGGTTGGATTTAAGTGCTCTTTAGTGTTCTATTGTTTGTTTTTGTGGTCTTGAAAAATTTACTCACTTGTCTTAGTTCAAAGACCGTAAACCTAGACTACTGTTGGTGTTCCTAGAAAATAAGAGTGTGGTAAATTTTATCTACGCGTGTTTGTTTTTAAAGTTGTTTTTTACTCAAAGGGTTGTGTGTAATTGACACTCGTGAGGTGAAAGGAATCGACTCCAAATAGATGAAAAAGAATGAAATTTCAACAATTCTCTTTTAAATGAATCCTATTTATGGGAGGGAGAATAATAATTTTTTTCTTTTTTTGTAACAGAACACCCTAATGCATACAGATTCACTTTAATTCTTGCAACTGAGAAAAACGAAAATTTTCCAACCAAACTTATAGGATGATTTTCGAAATTCTTAAGCAAACACAAATTGGTTCAACCATGTTCTAAACCACTCCAAATTTAATGTTTTTTATTTTTTTATTTTTATTTTCAAATGATATGAAAATTGAAAAAAACTTATTCTTTTTTTATCAACAATTTTTTGTAGTGATTGCAAAAGTGAGAAGAAAGAACCAAACATGCAAACTTTAAGCAAACAAAAATTTTCAAGTCTAGATAATAGTTTGAAGGCTTCTCCAAATATTTTGGGAAAAAATAAGCACTCAAACTTATGAGAAGGAGACTTCCAGAATAACAAAGAAGGATTTTTCAAAAGAATTTTCCCAAAAAATTGTTAATATCCTTTTTCTTAATTGAAGGGATTAGACTAGATGATTATGGTTGTACCCATGAATCACATGAAATGAAGAAAAGGAGAAGATAAATTTCATAAATTTTGAAAAGATTTGAAACAAAATCAATGAGACGGGCCTAAGGCAAGTCTGGATTGTTGAAGGAGACGAGTGGAAATGGACCTAGGTAGGTTTTTTGAAGGATAAATCTTTAAAAAAAAAATCAAGAGGATGGTCGCTCCCTACAAAGGGAGATAGAGTGGCTCCGTGGTGAGAGAAACATAGTGACATGAAGGGATGGCCACACCTGGTTAGCCTAGGAGTAGATATGGTCACTCTCCTAAGGAAGGAAAAGGTTGACCACAAGGTCTTGGGTCGCTTTGTGTACACTAGAAAAGTGTGACCAAGATAAAGGAATGAAAAAAATGATAGATCTAGATGAGATCTATCATATCCAAAGTGGAGATTTCTTCAACTAAACAAAGGAAAGAGTACAACAAAGGTTGGAAATCATATGAGAGAACTTAAGTGGATGAATATATTAGAAACAAAATCTATAAAGATTGAAGAAAAACACATAAAGGGTGTTCCCCAGTATGGTCGTCAATATGTTGTAGGGATTTTGAGCCCTACACGATCTGAACTCTCTTAGGTTCTTCCTATACCTAAGACACAGATAGAGATGTAATCTATGGAAGTTTCAAGATATGATCTATATGAAAAAATAAACTAGGAGTCGTTATAATGAGAAAACATACTTGATTCCCGAAGGTTGTCCCTGCACGCTCCTAGTTGGTTACTTGTGCAAAGAATATTCCTGCTTCAAGAGACAATGAACTGCATACAACAAGACAATATCCTTCCCAATACCAAATTGGATGCATACAAACCAATGACCAATCTACTAATATATTATAAGACATAAGTCTATTAAGTTTACCCAAATGAATATATGCAAGAAAATAGAAAATAGAATAGAGGGAAATGTACAGTACACCTTCTATTAATTACTGAAACAACATTACAACTTACAAATGGACAGGCTCATCCAATAGTCTCCTTCCAAGTTCCTTTCCCATATCCAATAGCCAAAGTAGAAACATAATTTTACTAGCTCTTTCCTCTCCCTTCCCTTTGATAATGACTTTGTTTTTATAGGGCTTTAGGGATAAGGCCATATTGTTATTAGGATAATATCCTGGAGCTGATAATGGAAGCCTTATCAAGGATAAACCCTGAGAAATAAGTGGGAGGTATCATCCGTTCCAACCAAGTCCAAAGATGGTATTTTATAGGCTCGTTCTCTCCCTAGACAAATAGATAGAGTGATTGGCCACTCCCTGGAAGGCCAGAAAGGGAAACCAACCATTTTGGTCACTCCCTTCATGAAGGAAAAGAGATACCAAGTGGAAATTAAGATGGAAACTCAGGCGAGAAGTGGTGAAAGATGTGTAACTGGATAGGTGACCTCTAGGATATGATGGATCAACGGTTAGGAGGTTAATAATTGTATAAAACCCAAGCCTTCAAAAATGTTGTTCCAAGCATTAATGTTACAAAGTATGTGTATCCTTAATCATGTTCTTAGGATGAGGCAAAGAGAAAGAGAGATATGGCTCATTCACAAAATAATTGTGAAGTGTCATCAAACTAATGTCAATGTTGATATTAACAATAAGATGCAAGAAAAAAGTGTGATAGATAAAGATGCATGGAATCGGGAAATGGTGAATGATGATTTTAGAGAACAAAGGAGTGATGATTTGATAATGCTATCAATTGAATGAACAAAATCACAATTCTCATTGTTGTAATCCCAATTTTAGGTTTTGTGATGTTGACAACATTCATTTTGTGCAAATCCATATCTAAACTTAATCAAGAACATACAAGTTAAAATTTCATGAAGCTTAATAGAGCTTGTAATCCCAAAAATAATCATTAAAGAGTTTTATGTGAAACACAAAAAGTTATGTGTTATCTTTATGATGAGCTTGACCAAACTTATACAAGATCGTTGGATTGTTGAGAGATTTACATTCAATTCTTAATTCTGTATTTTTTCTCATTATCTATGGTATTAGTGGGGAAAATAATAATCAAATCATATACCCAAGATGTAACCATGTCATTAACTTTAGTAGGAAAACACATAGCATTAATAATGCAACCAACTAACTATGAATCAACGTGTTTGATATTATTATTGAGATGAAATATGTGAACATTAAAATAGATAGATGACTCAATCTCCATGTGTTTCCTCAATATCTGTTGTTTTCTCTTCAAAATTGTCATTCAACAATGCATTTGTAATTAATCTTACTAATAATCTTCTAATTTCATTACAATTTACATCCATAACCTATGACTAATTGTTCTATTTTCTTACAAAGTCGAGAGGGATAGTAAATTTAACAAAGGAAATGGCATTATGACAAGAATCAGAGGAAAATATAACAAAGAAAATGACATTATGGTGATTGTGGGATTAAAAAAAATAAAGCATGTAAACAAAATGTGATGCCGATTCCCATATTGATTAGAATCGACAATGCTCATAACACATGAATTCAAGTGGGGATTCACAAAAACAAGGTGTCTAAGCTTCTTTGGGAAGCTTTCATTAAGTGTCACATGGATGGGTTTAATGTTGTGGATGGGTGCACCGTGGAAGGGTACTCCATTTTAGGGAATAAATAAGAGACAACTAGAATAGAAGTCATTTTAGTCTTTAGATGCCAAAGTAAAGTATTTTTTTATGAATCAATGCTCATTGATCAACCAAACATTAGAAGTGAGACCATTGATCGATTATTGAAAATATGACCCTTATTTTGACATTTTGTGATATTTGTTTTCCTTCATAAATGAAAAGTGATTTAAAAAATTTACATTTTCCTTAAGTTTTTTTGTTAATTACCCTTCTAGGACAAGTTTGAAACTCTTGAGAGGGGTAGGAAGGGTTCAATTTTGATCACCAATTATTATTATGGTTTTTCAAATATAATTTATACTCTTATTTTATTTCAGAAAAATTATCAATAATAATTCAATAAACGTTTGGTTAAATATGTTACAAACTAGTCTTTTAATTTCACTAATTTCAGTCACCTAAATTAAGTCCTTTTATAGACATGGGAGAGAAATTCCATATTTTTTCAGTGCATTTATATTTTAATAATATATATATATATATATATATATATATATATATAGAGAGAGAGAGAGATTCAAAATCATAGCCACCCAAAAATACAAAGAACTCGTGATAAATTGACAAACACATTTCTTTGAAAATACAAAAGAACTCGTGATAAATTGACAAACACATTTCTTTGCATACTCATAGATTATACAATAACAATACCCTTCTACCACTCATAGATTATACAAGTTCTGATGGAACCTCTAGAAGGGCCGAGACAGGTTCAATTTTGAAAGTTGCTTCTCCCTTCCACATTGAAATCACGAAGAAGACCCATATTCCAAAATGTATTAAGATGAGACAAATTATATTTGTGCTCAAACAATTAATATTTGTTGAGGGACATGGGTTATTGTGATCGTCCTCCTTCTCATTTCCCCATTGAAATTAGAAATTACATAGAAGATACATACTTCAATTCCCATTACGTTGAGACCATCTATATGAAAATTCCCTCTCTACCTAGGCCCACTCCACCAAATCCTAGTAGGGGTAAATACAAAACATCACATAGAATTCTAGAATTTTATAATTGAAGGTGCATTTCTTATTCAATCTTGTGAATTTATATCTTCCTTCAGAAACAATGAATGAATCAAGATTTACATCCACAACTTTTATGTTCATTTTTTTTTGTTTGCCCATGATTTTATGCAGCCATAGTTGTATTTGTACGTAATTAGCCCCCATCCCTCCTTCACTTTTACAACCTTTCATCATAAAATGTGAGATTAAAATATACCTTTCAATTTAACATGAAAAAGAACCTTTCAAATTTGATCATTAATAGTAAACAATGTCTCCCTAGGGAGAATATTTTCTTCCCCAACCGTTTCTTCTTATCCTTGTGTCTCTTTATATTAATAACATAGTATGATAAAAAATATTGAAAAGATTAAAAAAAGAAACAAATAAAATCACAAAACCATGTACACAATAAAATAGAAATCACATATTGTTGGGCATGATTTACAAGATTTTCATTGCACTCTAGACACAATTGCCCAAACCCAAAACATACATATCCATGGGATCTCCATGTTATTTTCTTTTAGAGAAGCATACTTCATTTCCATTCTTTTGGCCTCTTCTTCCTATGTCATGTTGTCATCCTATAACATCTTTCTATCCATATGCGAATAATAGTGATACCTAGTTAGCAATCTACTACTCCATTAATAAAGGGAAAACTGTGAATTGGATTGTTGCTACCTTCTGAGAGTTCTAGACTCCCAGACTATGCTAGCCAAATTATTTGAAAGCACAATCTTGAATAAATAGGCAACCTTCCATTATAAAATTATATAATTCCATGTGTTGTTTTATATCTTCCTCTAGTGGCATTTGGTGTAGTGGGCAAAGGAAGAAGGAATTTTAATATGGATGGAATCATCTTAATGGGTTTTGGTTGTTTTATATCTTCCTCCAGTGGCATTTGGTGTAGTGGGCAAAGGAGGAAGGAATTTTAATATGGATGGAATCATCTTAATGGGTTTTGGAATATGTCTCTTCTTCGTAATTTCAATGGAGAAAGGAGAAGGGGAACAATCGGAGTGCATTGATAGATATTAATTGCTTGAGCACGGACCTATTTCGGGACTCACACATTTAATGGATTTCAATGGAGAAAGGAGATGGGGAACAATCGGAGTGCATTGATAGATATTAATTGCTTGAGCACGGACCTATTTTGGGACTCACACATTTAATGGATTGCACAATGAATATGTTCACAAACTCTTTCAACCTAAACATTTTCAAAGACTCTTTCACCCTAATGAATATGTTCACAAGTTATGATAACATGTCGCGAATTAGCGAGAGGCCGTGAGACGTGAGATACCATGTGAGGCATAAGTCAAAATCTCATAAAGTATCGAGTGGGTAGAAAAATTGTTTCCAGCATTGGGAATGTTTCTTGCACTAAGTGAATGATGAAAATGTCAATTTTTTTATTTTTTTCTATGATTGAATCTATTGAATATCACTGGCCACTTTTAACAACTTCACAAATTATTCTTAAAATTTGAATCTATTGAATGTCTTGAATCTATTGAATGTCTTGAGTTTTTTAAACAAATTATTCTTAAAATTATGTATGAAAAACATTGAACATAATCTTAAATTCCATGGGACCATAACTCATCAAAATAAAAACCTTTTAACAAAAAGAAGTAAGAAAGAAAGCAAAAATTTATGATTTCACAATATGGAGCAACAGTCCAGCAAACAGAAAAGCACCTCGCAAGTTTTCATGTAAATATTTTTCGTTTTAGGATAATAATGATCCATAATGCCAAGCAGGTCACATAAAAGTTTTGGTTTGAGAAGCATGCCCATGAACACCTACATTTTTGGTGTGGAAAAAATATAATATATTATCAAAATTACATATCACACCAAGTTTTGATATATTCCTCTTTTGCAGTTCACATCTTTCTTAAAAAAATTCTAAGAGTTAAACAATTTTTTGTAGACAAAAAATACAAACATTAAAAAAAGGTAGATAGTTCTACATGTTTCAAAATTTTAGCTCATGGAAATTTCTAACAAAATATGCAAATAATCTCATAATAATTAACTAATTAAGTAAATATACAAAATTGATAACTTTATATGTTTTAAGATTTTCACTTATAACTAATTAGGCAAATATACAAAATTGATAACTTTTTTCAAACTGAAAGGTTTAAAAATAATTAACCAATTTATTGTATGTCAAACAATAAAAATTAATGAAGATTTTGTCAAATAAAAATGCCCACCAAATTATGCAATTTTTCTTGAACTAAAAATGTATTTGAATTAATTAAATTTACCAAATTATGCAATTTTTCTTGAACTAAAAATGTATTTAAATTAATTAAATTTTTATTTATTAAATTTATTTTTCTATTTAAAACTGATTAGAAATATAAAATGATATTAAAAAATAATTATTCATCATTATCATAATAGTTTTCATTTTCAACATCATTTTATGATTTTAAATTTTTCTAAATATTTTTCTCACTTCATCATATCTTTCAAAATAAAAAACATCATTGTATTAATCTAACTTTATGCTATATTTCAGTTTTATTTTTCTTTTATCACAATAATCAAACTTTCTATTTTATCAGAATAATAAAGAATAATTAGTGAACTCTCATAAATTCTAAAATTAACTTAGCAAATTAATATTTTTTTATATATTTTTATTAAAAACTTTATTATTATAAAAATGATCAAGATTTTTGACATTTTTTCTCATTTTTTAATAAAATATAATACTAGAGTAATGGAAAAATAAATATTCTTCAATTATTAAAATAAAAAAATATTAGTGTACACTTATTCCATTCATCATATTCACATAACACATAACAAAAAGAGTAAAGAAATTAGCATAAATCTATTTTAATATTAAATTTATAAATCTATTAACTTTGTCTAATGCTATAAAATAATAAATAATAATAAATATAAAAAACAATGTTGATATATTTAATAAAATAGTGTTTACAATTTATAAATGTAAAAATAAAAATAAAAATACATTTTCTATTCCTTTTATTGATAATTTAAGATAAAATGAATGAATATATTTTTAATTGTTATTAAGAATTGCCTTTAAATTAAAAGGATTCTCCTATGGTAGGATTTCACTACTTCTATGCTTTACTTTCACATTTTTCCCATGTAATTTCTTTACTTATCATATTTTCTTGTAATCAATCATTCTATTATTTTTCCATTGAAATTGTAATTCTCATTGTCAAAATTCTTTGTAGAAGACTTATCACTATAATTGGAACAAAAATTATGGTCAATGTTTTTCTTCACAATGTCATTCCATTCCTTTATCTCAAATGGTAAATTGAGATCAAGAAAAAAAAGACCTTTGTTCCTTTTCCACCAAATATTTATATTTAAATAAAAATTGAAATAAATAAAGAATCTGTGTTCCTTATTCAACATATTAGAATTTCTTTAGACTCAACTTGCATACTCAAATCCAACATATTAGACTTTTGTTAATTTTCCACTATATGAGATTGTGCTTCAATACACCTACTATAAATATTTATATCAATTGTAGCTTCCTTGGTAATTTCACAATGAAAATTTATCTTACTTTAGAGTTTATGTTGCATATATAAAAATCCCCTTCAATATTGTATTTTATCTAATCTCTTCTTTGAACACAATACCATTATTCCAATACATAAAAACATTTCTACATTTAAGTGCCATTTAAGTGTCATTAGAACTCATGAGACATTGAAGAGACTCAACCACAAGAATTGTTGTAGTGGTAGAAACAACACCTCTAACGCTGTGAGAACTTGCGAGATCTTTCCTTTCCACTTAAATTGCAGTGATATTGACCTTGGATAAAGAATATCTTCAAACTTATATAAATAATTCAATATCATTGTCAGATTTTAAGTCTACCATTTTTTTTTAAAACATTGATTTTAGCGTGAGTATCAATGCTTCTAAAGTTCAAAAAGAAAATTTTGAAATATAGGTTATTTTATTTACTTTGGATCAACTTCCTACAAAACTTTAAATTTACTTGCACATTCATCCTCCCCATCTATCCAAAATGTTTAGATTAACAAATCAATAAACATATAAAGATTAATTACTTCTAAAAAGAAACTACACTACATATCTTTAACAAAAAGATCCACTTAAAATATACATCTAAACTAAAATGATTAGTAAAAAATTTACATCTTATTATACTTAATTTAAAAAATTACACCTAATTAAAAAAACATTATAACAAATTTAAATATAATAATTTTAAAATTATATATATTATAACAAAATTAAATATAATAATTTTTTAACTAATTAAATAAANATGAAACCTACTCTTCAACAATTGCTTTGAAATATGAAATATTTCAGATCTTTCCCATCGCTTGAACATGAAGAGATTATGAGCATTTCCTCTTTCATTTTACTACAATGTTCATCTTGTAGTTGCTCGGTTGAGATTCGAAACCTTGACCTAATATCTTCTGCAGTCCTAAACTTTTTTAGGAAAATCTGATCATGACTTTTTGAAATACTTTTCGATGTATATTAATATATGATGCTTCTTTAATGTTGATGAACACATCATACCATGCTTCATCATCCAACTTAAAATCCAACTGTGGAGTGCTTCATCATCCAACTTAAAATCCAACTGTGGAGTGCTTCATCATCCAACTTAAAATCCAACTGTGGAGTATTCTTTCGGATCATCCTTCTCAGATCTATTAAAGCTGTGATGAATATAATGCTCTCAGAAAGCATAAATCCCAACGCTACTTATGCTTAGAAGTCTCTCCTATAGAGAAAATCAAGCCCTTTTAAACACGGCTAGTGACTAAAATAGAATGTAGTTTGGCACCGGCTTAAATGATATATTCAGCACAGCTTATAATAATTTTACCCTAAAGTTACAAGTCTCTCATGTCATGTCATGTCAGCTCTGTAAAAACAAGAAAACTGTTATTTGGATTTAATTTTGTTTGTCATGTATAACTTAGGGTTCATTTGTTTAACAAAAATGAATGATCTAATTTGAACAAATCTTGTAAGATACCTGTGATATTGATCATTAATTTACCAGCATTAAAAGATTTGATCAAATTTGATCATTCATTGACATTAAACAATATTTAATGAACCTAAACCGTGTTTAATAAACCATAAGTTATATATGCCAATCAAAGTTAAATCCAAATAACAGTTTTCTTGTTTATTTTTAGAGAGCAGACTTGAGAGTTTTTTAACTTCACGGGTTCGAGTAAAACGATTATAAGGTGTCCTGAAAATAGCAAGTAATCCAGAGAAAAACTAAAAGGGTTAGATTTTCTCTATATGATAGACTTCGAAGCGTTGACATCTAAGCATTTTGTTCATTAACATTAATGAAATATTAAACCTTAATATACATTACAAAGGATTTCCTCAATATACATTGTAGTGAAGTGAAAGAGGAAACATTGATAAGTATTTCATGTTGAAGCAATGGGAAGGATCTGAAATATTTCAACGCAGTTCTCCAAGAGGTAGGTTTTCTTTCTGGTTAACTTTTTTTTCTTTTTATAGTTTTAAAATTATTATATTTAAATTGAATGTAATGTTTAGAATAATGTTTTTTTACCAATCTTTTTAATTTAGATGCATATTTTGAGTGGATTTTTCTGTTAAAGTTATGTAGGTTTTTTTTTTTGTTTTTTTTTTTTAGGTAATCAATTCTAATATATTTACAGTGATGTTCTTTTACCAATCTTTTTAATTTAGATGTATATTTTAAATGGATTTTTCTGTTAAAGTCATGTAGTTTCTTTTTAGAGGTAACCAATTCTTATATATTTACAGATTTGTGAGGGAGAAAAAATGTACATGTAAATTTAAAGTTTTGTGACAAGTTCTTTTAAAGATAACTCAAAGTATTTATATTTCTTTTAAAAACATATTTTTTGCTTTTTTTAGTATCAAAAACATGTATATTGACCTTAAAATCAATGCTCTTTTAAAATTTGTAGAGACAAAATTTGGCTTTAAGATTGAATCATCTATGCAAATATTTGAAGGCACTTTTCATGGAGGGTCTATATAGCTACAATTTAAGGGGAAAAAGAAAAGAAAGTTGAGAAGAGGATAATTGGCACAAACAATGTTCAAGTTCTCATGGCATTAGTGATGTTGTCTTTACCACTACTTAAGGTCCTCTAGTTCACTCTCTTAAGAATCTCATGAATTCTAATAGCAATGACAACTAGCTTAAATGTAGAAATGATTTCATGTATTTGACTAAGGGTATTGTATTCAAAGAAGGAAACATATTAGGTAAAAAAACCAAAGCTTGAAGGGGATTTTGATGTATGCAACATACACTCTCTTATGTCAATATTAACATATTTCTCTCATAATAATATAAATTTCCATTGTAAAATAACCAAGAAACCAAGAAAGCTACAGTTGATATATGCAACATAAACTCTTTTTTTCCAATATTAACATATTTCTCTCATAGTAATATAAATTCTCATTGTAAAATAACCAAGAAAGCTACAATTGATCTCAATATTTAAAGTGGGTGTATTGAAGCACAATCTCATATAGTGGGAAAAAAACCAAAGTCTAATATGTTAGATTTGGGTATGCAAGTTGAATCTCAAAGAAATTTTAACATGGTGAATAAGGAATAGAGGTCCCTTCTTGAACTCAATTTTCCATCTAAGGAAAACAAGTTGGTGGAAAAGGATCAAAGGTCTTTTCTTATTTATCTCAATTTACCATTTGAGGAAAAGGATTGGAATGACATTGTGAAGGAAAACATTTGATAGTGAGAATTATAATTTCAATGAAAGAACAATGAAAAGATTGATTACAAAAAAATATGGGAAAAATGAAAAAATAAAGCATAGAAGGAGTGAAATTAGTGAAATCCTACCTAAGGAGGGAAATATTAAAGCATAGAAGGAGTGAAATTAGTGAAATCCTACCTAAGGAAGGGAATATTTTTAAATCAAAAACCAACTAAAAACAACAACTAAAAAGGTGATCTATTCATTTCATCCTAAATTATGAATGAAACTGATTGTTAAATATTTTTTCTCTTATTTCTACATTTATAAGTTGTTAATAATATTTTTTAAATATATCAATATTAAGTTTTATATTTATTATTATTTATTGCATTAGAAAAAGTTAATAACTCTATAAATTTAATGTTAAAATAGATTTATGTTAATTTCTTCATAGTTTTTGTTATGTGAATATGATGAATCTAATAAACTATACATTAATATTTTTTTATTAGAATAATTGAAGTTTAGATTATTCTTATTATTCTCAATACTTTAATGTTATATTTCTTAAAAATTAAGAAAAAAATGTGAAGAATCTTGATTACTTTTATGATAATAATTTTTTTCATAAAAAAAAAATACTTTAATGTTATATTTCTTAAAAATTAAGAAAAAAAAATGTGAAGAATCTTGATTACTTTTATGATAATAATTTTTTTCATAAAAAAAAAAATACTTTAATGTTATATTTCTTAAAAATTAAGAAAAAAAATGTAAAGAATCTTGATTACTTTTATGATAATAATTTTTTTCATAAAAAAATGAAAAATATTAATTTGTTAGATAATTTTAGAATTGATGAAAATTAACCAATTATTTTTATTATTCTAATAAAATAAAAAGTTTGATTATGATGTGATATGAAATATGTTATAAAATTATGATATGATATATATTGCTATAGATGATGGAAAAGCTTCCCTGAAAAGAGAATTTGATAGAAAAGACCCTGGTATCATAAAGTAATTTTGGAAAACTGAAGTTAAGAAATTCTTTAAAGGAATTTTCATATGTCAACAAAAATATGCTACTGATATCTTAAAAGAGGTTCAAGGAAAAATGAAACCATCCAAAAGACCCATTGTAAGACTAATCGAACAAGCACGAATTATATTGAACAAGCAAGATGATGGAACAACATTTGATTCAACACTATATAAGAGGCTTGTAGAAACCTCATGTATATGGGGTTAGTTTTATTTCCATATTTAAGGTATATTGAAGGTAGAACTTATTATGCATTGTGATACATGACTTCTTAAGACAACATATGAAGACATCATACTTACGTGATATAAGAAAATGACTTTTGTGGTAGCATTGGTGATAGGAATAAAACCTAAGGATATGTTTTTCATTTAGGCACAAATTTGATCTCATTAGTTAAGAAGCAATCCATTTTCTCAATATTTTATATAGAAACATAATTTGTAGCTGCTACTACAACATCATGCCATGTAGTTTTGATAACCAAACTCTTGAAATATCTTTCATGTGTGGAGAAGGAGCCAACTTCTATTTTATTCAACAATTGCATTGTCCAAAAACCATGTGTTTTAGCAGAAAAACAAACACATTGACACTCACAATCACTGCATTCTTGAGGTTGTCAACAATTGTGGCATTTCTCTTTTATTTTGTGGATTTAGATATCAACTAGAAAATATATTCACCAATCCATTTGAAAGAATTCCTTTTGAATTTTAGAGACAACACTTAGGAATTGTGAGTGCTTAAGAATGTAACAATTTAGATTAAGGTGGAGTGTTAAATCAGATAATCTTTCATTTTAAATGAGTATTCATAGATTAGTTCGTCGGGTGATTAGTTGATTGGGTCTCTTTCTATTGTTACTTTTAACCATTCATGAGTATTCATTGTATCTAAGGTGTTTTGAAGACATGGAAACTTTAAAGCGACTATTACACTTGTTCACAAAGTATATAGAACATCCATTGGAGATTTGTTTCAACAATTATTTTGATTCTTTTGAATAGGGGTTTTGGAGTTGTGAACTTGTTGAACTTATAATAGAAAGAATGTCTTGATAACTTAGAATCTACAAAATGAATGGTATACCAATAATGATAGCACATAGTATATATTCATTTTATTTTATTTTTATTTAATCACCAATATTATATTTGATATATTGTGTATATTTTTTAATATTATATTTGATATATTGTGTATATTTCTATATTGATGACAACCATTTCCATATACTTTAAACTTTTCAATCTAAATAACACAAATTATTGACAACATATTATTCCTATTATTTAGAAAACATAGAGCATGATCTTTTCATAATATTATTATTTTAAACTTGCAAAATAAATAATTTAAACAAATAATATACATATTTAAGAATTTAATTTGATTAATCTAAAATAAATAAATTGACATATTATTTAGAAAAGGTAGAACATGATCTTTTCATAATATTATAATTATAAATGTGTAAGAGAAAAACTAATATAAAAAAATCATATATATAATTAAATTT
>SNQJ01S0024157.1:18300-68808 GCA_010110895.2 Picea sitchensis | reverse complement strand
CTTACACTAATTCATCTAAAAATCGTGTAGGAAAAATTCTCAGAGGAGAGAGCTCAAAAGAAACAATTGCAACAACAACAAAGGGAACTAAATATGAATCCACTGTTCAGATTGAAGACATAAGACAACAAGAAAGAGAGGAAGCACTAGCGATCCCATCCAAAGGAGAATCTGGAAAAGAAGTAGACGTAGTAATAGAAGAGGTTGCATATGTTGTTGGAAGGCCACACAAAACCTTGGAACAAATAGATATACCAAGAAACCCAGTGGTGGAAACATCACTCAATGGAGAGACCTCACCACCCCCCTACAGGTTGTTTGGAGATATGGAAGAAGAAGAGGGAAACACAACTAATGAAATAGAGACATTTGGATTCCCCATACTGGATATCGCTAAAGACGTTGCTATGAAGAACATTCAATTATCTTCACTTCCTCATTTTCGAGGTATGTTGACAGAAGACCCTGACTCATTTCTATTTGAATTCGACATATTGTTTAGGAGCTATAACTACACAGATAATGCTAAAAAATTAAAACCTTTCCCAGCTACACTAAAAGATTCGGCACTAAGGTGGTTCATGAGCTTAGGGGAACACACCACTTTGTCTTGGGATGGTATGAAGGATACCTTCCTCCAGAAATACCAAGATTACTACAGACCTAGGGATGCTAGGAATGATATATTCAAAATGCAACAATTTGAAGAAGAAATCTTAGAAGATTACCTAGAGAGGTTCTTATACAATTACCAAAAAACTAAGCAGTTTTCCTTAGACACAGCTACAGTTAGGATTGTCTTTTTAAAGGGTGTGAGGGATGATTGCATTGAAGTATTAAACCTCATGAGCTCTGGGTATGTGTACCAAAATCCATTTGTAGACATAGCAGAGTATTGTAAAAGATACTCCCGCAGTCAAGCTAAAACTGGGAAAAGTATAAAGGATCCTACCAACAGAATTGTTAAACCCAAGTCTGGAGGTGTCACTAGGATTGAACTGGGAAATCTATTAGAAAACTTCAAAATAGATATCCTAAACACCATCAGTTCCCAACTTGATACCATGAAAATTAAAAGAAAACAAGAGGAATAAAATGTCGCGTTAGCAATTTTCTGTCATCAGTGTAGGAGGAAGCACCCTAAAAAGGAATGCCCCCTTAATGTTATTGAAATATATGGTCTTTGTATAGAGGACCATACTACTAATGAATTCCCTTCTCTACCTAGACTCAAGGCCATGTTCAAGGGAGGAGGAGAACCTGAAACATCCTACCACCCTAGGAGACCATGGAGACAACAAAACCCCAACACGTTTACAAAACCAACTACACAATACCCCCAACAGCAATGGGTACTCCCCATGTCTTATCCTCAATGGTCGCCACAAACCTGACCTTGGAAACAAAGATGGAGAGGACCTGTATATGGGAATGTTCCCCTCCAACCAACAAATTTTCCCACCTATCCACAATACCCTTCGAATGTTTCCCAGCTTCTCCCAGGATTTAACCCGCCTGCTCTTCTTTCGCCCCCACAGTTACAACAATAACTCGCACTACCCATGAATCCAAATATGCAGCAACCAATGCAAGTTGCACCTATCCAAAACCCTCCTCGGCCTACCCCTATTCCTGCACAACCTATCCCTAACCCAAATAACAGGCCGACACAAACTATACAAAAGATTGAAGTACAAACCTTCCCCGCATATGTAATAATGCCAGCTCCATTCAATGGAATTGAATTAAGATCGGGAAGGGTTGTAAAAAAAACAAATCCCACTGTGGTTATCCAAGAAGAACAAGTAGAAAATCACACAAATCAAGAAGAACAAATAGATGTCCAAACAGTTCAAAGAGAAGAACAAATGACTAATCCATTAAATGAATAAATAAACACCCATGTACAACAAGAAATTCCTTCTCCCAACTCCCTCGTAGCAGAAACACCTTAGAAAATAAATCCTCCTTATCCAGAAAGGCTTCTTGTAAAGAAAACTGAGGAACCTCTAGGACATAATCTAGAGACTGAACTCCGGAACATATGTGTAAATATCCCACTACTACAAGTCATTAAATACATACCTATCTATGTTAAAATTATAAGGGACCTTTGCATTAAAAATCCAGGGAGGAAGAGGAAGGAGCATCATGTTATACAAGTGGTAGGGCAGTTATCAGAGTTTATAATAGAAATGCCATCTAAGTATAGTGATCCAGGGAACCCAGCGGTAACCATAGAAATCAATGGTGTTGCCTTACCTAACACATTGATTGATATAGGGGCAACAATAAATGTGATGTCAGTGAACACTATGAAAACACTACAACTAGATCACCTAAGACCAACACAAACTTTATTGGAGCTTGCAGACAAATCTGTCATCACCCCAGTAGGAAGTTTAGATGATATAACAGTTACATTGGATTCTTGGGAATACCCTATGGATGTTTTAGTAATTCATCCCAAATCCCCCAAACCAGTACATCCAGTAGTACTCGCCCGACCTTGGTTGGCCACTGTTGATGCATTCATTAGTTGTCGATCTGGAGAGATGACAATTTCCAATGGCACTCAAACTCAAAAACTTATCCTTTTTTCCCCCGCCCAACCAGCCACTGAAGTTCCTCTCTGGTTGGAGAATCCCTATGGGGAGGAGGACTGCACTCATCCCTTTCTGAAACTTTAACAAGTAAAAGGAGTACAAGAGAAAACTAAAGAACAAATATTAAGTCTATTCTTGGCTGATTCAACATGCATTTATTATCCTCAATCTTTCCCTAACTGCACACACATCTTTAGCCACGAATTTCAATAAATTTGGCACCCTTCTACTTCTACAGTAGCCATTGTTTCACAAATAGAGGAAGGGAAAGAATCAGTTGTTCAAGCTGTGGAAATCAGTCCTGGAAAGTCCTTATATATCAATGCTAGCCTAGAAATAGATCAACAACAGAAATTGATAGAAATGATTCAAGGGAAAACTGATGCTTTTGAATGGGACTACTCTGACATGAAAGGGATCCACCCAGACACTTGTATGCATCATATTTACACTAACGATCAGATCAGACCTGTTAGGCAGCCCTAAAGAAGAATGAATCCAACCCTGAAAGATATAGTGAAAGAAGAACTCCAGAAACTCCTGCAAGCCAATTTCATTTACCCTATATTAGATAGAAAGTGGGTCTCCCATTAGTTATTGTACCAAAGAAAAACGGGAAATAGAGGATTTGTGTGGAATTTTGAGAATTAAAAAAGGATACCTATAGAGACTACTTTCCTTTACCTTTCATAGATCAGGTCTTAGACACTTTATCTGGGAAGAGGTATTTTTCTTTCTTGGATGGGTTTAGTGGTTACAATCAAATTCAAATTTCACCAGAAGATAAGGATAAGACCACATTCACCTACCCCTGGGGGACCTATGCCTATAGCATTCTTCCTTTTGGTTTATGTAATGCCCCTGCTACCTTTCAAAGGTTTGTCTTGGATATTTTCTCCGATTTAACCAATGATTGTGTGAAATTCTACATGGACGACTTCATGGTGTATGTGGATGATTTCCAACAGGCATTGGATAATCTAGAGAAGGTATTGGTTAGGTGTAAAGAGACCAACCTTTCACTCAGTCATGAAAAATATAGAATGTTGTTCACTGAAGGAATTGTTCTAGGTCACCACATATTCGGTACAGGAATAAGAGTAGACCCTGCCAAGATTGATATTATCTCCCAAATCAAGATCCCTAGCTCACAAAAGGAAGTCATAAGTTTCTTAGGGCATGTTGGTTACTATAGAAGGTTCATTCAAAACTTTACAAACCTAGCTGCCCCCCTTTTCAAACTATTGACAAAAGATGTTGAATTTTTTTGGAATGAGCAATGACAAATCTCCTTTGAAATCTTAAAAACAAAGCTGTCAAGTGCCCCTGTTTTGAGAGGACCAAATTGGTCTCTTCCTTTCCATATTTGCACAGATGCCTCAGATACCGCTTTGGGAGTTGTCTTAGGACAAAGGGAAGGGTATACTCCTTATGCTATATACTTTGTTAGCAAGAATCTCTCACCTGCTAAAGTAAACTACACTGTCACGGAAAAATAATTTTTGTCAGTAGTACATGCCATCTACAAATTTAGACACTACATAACAGGATACAAAGTTTTTGTGCACACTAACCACTCAGATATTAGATTTTTAATGAACAAACTTGTTACAAATGTTAGAGTGACTAGATATTTGTTATTACTACAAGAATTCAATATCACTATCATTGATAGTCCTGGAAGAGATAATTTGGTTGTTGATTTCTTGTCTAGACTTAGTCATATAGGTGACAGTACTCCAGTAGATGATGATTTTCCGGATGAGAATCTATTTTCCATTTCTACTTACACCCCTTGGTATATAGACGTAGCCAACTATATTGTAACTGGAAAACTGCCTCAAAGTATGCCATCCAGAGAAAAACAAATAATTATTTAGCTAAGTGCCAATTATATGTGGCATGAGGATTTCTTATACCGAATTGAACTTGATTTGGTAATCAGAAGATGTGTTCAGGAGGACGAGATGCAGGAGATCTTCAAACCTTGTCATGATGGCCCTTGTGGAGGCCATTTCGCTGACAAAAGGACAACATACAAGATCCTACAGTCTGGCTATTATTGGCCAACCATCTTCAAAGATGCAAAGAAATACGTGGCCAGCTGCGATGATTGCCAAAGAATGGGAAAACCTACAACAGTCGACAAAATGCCACTCCAAGCCCAAGTAGTGATTGAACCCTTTGAAAAACGTGCCTTAGATTTTGTAGGACCTATCAATCCCATGTCCCGCAGGAAAAAATACATCTTAGTTTGCACAGACTATGTAACAAAATGGGTAGAAGCCAAGGATTTATATTCAGACAATGAACAATCTATTGTAGACTTTCTCTTTGAGGAAATTTTCACTCATTTCAGGGTACCTCGGGAAATAGTCACTAACCAAGGGACACAAATCACCTCAAATTTGGTCAAGGCTCTTACTGAATAGTACAAGATCAAACATAGAAAGTCTTCACCTTATCACCCCCAAGCCAATGGCCAAGTGGAATCAACCAACAAAGTGATAGAGGCCATCCTCACTAAGACTGTTCAACTGCATCACAAAGACTGGGCTGATAGGTTTCCTAAGGCCTTGTGGGCCTACAGGACAGCTTGAAGAAATACAACAGACCATACACCTTATGAGTTGGTGTATGGGAAGCAGGTACTACTGCCCATAGAGTTTCAGGTAAAAACCTTCAGAACTGCCATGCAATTAGGGATGGACCTGAACGAAGCTAAAAAACAGAGGCTATTACAATTAAATGAGCTTGATGAGATAAGGCAATATGCTCTACAAAGAACCACCCTGATACAAGAGCAAAGGACCAAATGGAACGACAAGTACATCAAAAATAAGTCCTTTCAGTCAGGGGATTGGGCCCTCCTATATGATAGTAGATTCAAAAATTTCAAGGGTAAATTGTCTACTAGATGGATGGGGCCCTATGAGATCGACACAGTTTATGCCAATGGTTTAGCAAGGATAAAGACCATTGATGAAAATCAGGCCTCCTTTGTTGTAAATGGGCATCGACTGAAGGTTTATCATAAGCCTCTATCAAAAAAGGATTTTGTCAAAAATGTTCTTCAGAGTTATGAAATGCAACTGGTAAGCAAGAGGGTTTCTCCTCCTGCTAACCTACCACAGTAAGTTCAATTGTACAAATTTATTTTCTATACATAGGTGTGTCATTAGATAGAGCTTCTCTTTTATTTTTCTAATATAACTAACAAAAGAAAAAAAGTTGGTTGTGTTCCCATGTAAATAGACAAATAAGGAGGACATTTATCAGATAGAGTCTTCTTTAAGTTTTTCAGACTCTTTAAAATTAAAAACACTGGTGAGCAGGAACTGGCCTGGGCTCGAGAAAAATCCACGGGACAATATAAAGAGTTTCCTTTAATTTTTTCAGACTCTTTAAAATTGAAAATACTGGCGAGCAGGAACTGGCCCGAGCTCAAGAAAAATCCACGGGACAGTATAAAGAATTTCCTTTAAGTTTTTCAGACTCTTTAAAAGTGAAAATACCGATGAGCATTAACTAATCTAGGCTTGAAAAAATCCACAGAAAAGTAGTAGTTAGGATTATTATTATTTTTGTAATAAAGAGGAAATACCAGAGGGAGCTTGTGATTACCCTGGTTCCAAAAGAAGAGGGTTCTATGAATCTTAACACCTGATCATCCAATTCACAGAATACCCTCCTGCCACAGAGTTCTTCTTGCAAAACTCAGAATTCCTAAGGTTTGGTATTTATTCCATCTACTTGGTTTTGCAATCGAATCTGATCACAGAACACCAGTTGTTTCTACAAGTCACTGCCACCAGAATCTGTGTCAAAATTTCTCAAGCACCAGAAAACAATGTTCATCTTTGTGCATATCCGATACCAATGGCCATCACTGCGCTCTACTTATCTAGTACCAATGGTCATCACTACGCTATGCTTATCCGGTACTAAACCCCATACGATATTAAAGAAGGGACCTTGTGATATTCTGGTACTAATCACAAACTCTGCACACAGGTGATCTGGTACTTAGATGATCGGGTATTGGTAAGAATGTGACTAGTAACTTTCATCATATTTCCAAGTTGTTGTCCAATTATTAGTGCTAGGACATACAAATTCAACATTTTTTCATTTTATTTAAAGGAATTAGACTAAATATGCATTTAAAACATCTGATTGCTCTCAGATCATGACATACCCCCCTTTTCACGAACCTTTGTAAAATCCTCGACCACATTTCCGTAGGGAGAAAATGTCCTTATTCCCCAAAATATTAAGAGTGCAAGGTCATGATGTCTCTTGGATCAAACTCATACTCCCTCTGTCTATCTGGTAAATAAACCCCATAAACTTATGATTCGCTACCGTACTATATGAAGTGACATGAACCACATCTCTAAGCATATCAAGCAATGATCCCAGCCGATTTTACACTCACGAGTCCCGATCATAACGACCACACCCTTCCGAGAATATTGTCTGACACCAATTTTCCCACGAGTCTGTAAGTTGTTAGTGGATCTGACTTGCCTCACCATATCATCATGATTATCGATGTGACCGTTGTAATCTACACTTTCATCTATAAACGCTCCTCTGGATGGCTCTACCATCCAAATAAGCATTATTTACCGTTGTTGTCACACCATCTATAGATATCTCGTGCCTTCGTATCCCTTGCATATTTTTCCCCGTCTGGTACTCTATCTCAGTCTATGCTTATCCAGTACTCAACCCTTGATCCTTTGTCTGTGCCTCATATGCTCGAGAGAATTGTTTAAGCTAGCATGGGGGTTGATAGGCATGAGCCTATATTTCAATTGTACATGGAAACAATAAAATATCAGGCTTGCAAGGAAAAATATGAACAGGTAGGGTGGGTGCCATTTTTGGAGAAGTTTAAAGGCCATCACGAGGGAATTTCTCTTGACTTTGCACAAACATATGATGGAGGAAGTGTGCAGTTTGGGGACATGAAGCTAACAATTACATAAGCCACTATATCAGAAGCTACAGGTCTCCCCATGGCTGGGGAAAAATACTTCAAGAGGGTGATCATTGACAGGAAACTCTGTCAGAAATTCCTCAAATCAGAACATCAAGACCCCAATTGGACCAAGGGCATCCCTCGAAGCTACGTCAAAGAGTAATATTGGACGATGCTCATAAGTCTGCAGAAATTCCTCACCTGCAAAGGAAGGTATGCAGTGACCTTCATTTATCATTTGAAGCTTCTATCACATTTCGAGGGAGGACCACAAATTGATTTTCCCCACTTCCTATGGATGAGTTTAAATAAGATGGCGAGAGGGGTGAGGTCAGTTTCAAAGAAACCTGAAACTAGCCTTCATCACCATGGTTTAATCAAAATTTTGGTTGTTCATGCTTTAAGGACACAAGGTGGTAGTTGGAAGCAATTACTCCAACAGAATTTCGCTCAAGAAAAAATGTCCAAATCTGTTGAGATACAAAAGGCAGGGATACACAGTGAGGGTTCAAGCAAAAAGGAAAAGAAAGACAGAAGGACGACATCAGGAGGTAAAGAAGGAATTTTTACGCCCAACTCATCTCATCCCATTGAGAAATCAGTGTCAGAAAAGTCTGTCGTAGGGGAACCTACTATATCGAGGAAGAGGAAAGTCAACCAATCCCAGAAAATAAGTCCTATCTCGATTCAAAAGGATAAAAAGGAAGACTCTGAGCTAGGAGGTCGATCAGAAAACATTCTTGAAGCAATCATGGAGGTGTCACTAGAACCAACCAGCCAAGTAGAGAAGACCCCTGACCTCAACTTACAAAACAAGAGAAAGTATGCACAGTCTAAATCATCTAGGTCAGTCATGTGTCCTAAAGACAAACTATCACAGAGTAAGAAATGAAAGAAGGAGGAGACATATCAACAAGAGATTTTACATGAGGCAACTGTCAAACCCCCTCTGAAATCCCCTAAAGAATTTAAAAATACTCCTAAAGTTACTTGGTCTTCCCAAAAACTGGTTGGTGAATTGAAAGAAATTGCTAAGGTGACAAGTAGAAATAAAAAGAAGCTAGAAAGGGAGAAGGCACAAATTCCAGAACCTACGCCTCAATCTTCCAGGGTAGAAATACGGATTGGATGGCAGAAGCAAACTCCAGAATTCACAACTCAAGGCCTCAAGATAAAAATAAAGTTGACATAGGAGAAACATGCATCTAGGCCTACAATAGATGTTAAAGTTAAGAAAAGGAATTTGTTTGAGGAAACTCCTACCCTTGTTAGCAAATCTAAGAAAGTATTGTTGCCCATACGAAGGACCACTAGAAGAATGGCCAAGCAGGCGACGATTCCAAATATACCTTCTCTTCAAGGAGAACCCATGGATATTTCGAGTTCTCCAGAAAAATAAAGTGGTTGTGGAGCTACAGTAAGTGAGACAGAAGGGTTGGTAACAGAGACTTTAAGGGGTTTGAGAAAAGAAAAAGAATCCTGAGAGAAGGTGACTAAGGAAGAAATCACACCTAGACCAGACAAATCCCTGAACAAACGAAAATTGACAGCAGAGATTGAGAGGCTGAAGCAAGAAGTTGAAGAGTACAAGGTATTGGACAGGCATTTCAAGGTAGCGAATGCACAATTGAAGGAACAACATGCAGAGGTCTCTGCCAAAATCAACAAGGTCTTATGATTGATCCAGTACACTATAGTGATCAAGAAGGAATTGAGGAGTGAAGTTTTTGGTTTTAACATCCTGCAACCTGAGAAATAACAGAGAAGGATCCAATTTTGCAGAATTTTTTGGGTATCAGTTTTGATAATGTTACATGAGGACATGCAACACCTTCAGCATGGGGGAAATGTTGAGTCCCTATTTTGACATGTATAATTCCCTATCTTACCTTGTATCTAAGCCTTTTTTCCTATGTTACAAGCCTATACTTGACTATTTCCTCCCAAACACATACCTAATGACCCTGTTCATTTTCACAAGAGGTAATTGATTATTTAAAGCATGTTTGTTTAAATTTCTTGGATTAATTTGATTAAAGTGTTCTATTTTGTATAGTGCTAATGGTTTGACTCATGAGAAACCTATCCGGTACTACCAGTCACCGTGCAACCCGGTACCAAATCCATTTCGGTACCCAAGGAATATTTGATTCGGTACTATCTTCTCCAAATCCATTCTGGTAGCAAGTCATGCGCTATTCCGATACTGTCTGCTTCGCATTCATTCTGGTACTCATATTCGTGACTGTGCGTATTCCAGTACCAAAACCTCTATTTCCATAATGCGCCAGTTTGACCAGTATGATGGTGAAGATTTCGAGAAGGTAGTTGAACAGAAGCTCCCAAATCAGTTTTCCAGATTACGAGAGACTCCATCGCTCATGCACTTCGTGTCATGAGGATGGAGTCAATTCCTAGAAATTCGATGTAAATATCAATTGTAAAATCTCTCAAACTGTTTAATGCTTATCTATAGATATTGATAGTATCATCTTACCTTATATAAGGAATGTTGTATAGGTGATAGTGTGTGTGGATAATAAGGAATGTAACGAAGTATGTTATCAGAGCCAGACGATACATATTGTTTCTATGTATGAAGTAAAGAACTGTTGATCCAATCTACCAGTTGAATTAATACAAAAGATCTATTATGCAAATTCCTGAGTATGAGTGAAAATCATTAGTCTGTTACTTTCTTAAGAGGTTCCTTGTTGGTTCAACAAGGGCCCACTGCCCCAACTAAGGTAAACCTCCATTTATACGTTATGTGTGTTTGTGAGAGTATTTTACAACAATGTGTGTGTGTTAATGATCTTTAATCCATTTTCAGAATTCAACATTGAGTTAATTGTTTTTGGATTGGTGTGAACAATCAAGTGCTAGATCGAATAGATATTTCATTCTCGAATGTTGGAGATGGCGATTTAATTATTTGAAGTGTGGGATTGATATCTTGAGTTTATGATTGCAGTAGATTTAGTATATCAAGGGACAAAAGACTTTATATCTCATCTTCATGCTCTAAAATGAAGTCTCTCGGTTATGCTGAATGTTCCTTGTACTGGTTTGTTTGAATTACATGAAGCTGGAGTTGATTTTGATTTCAAGAGTGATTGGAGTTGATTGTGATTTATTGTTTTGATTGATATAGGAAACAAGCTTCTTAAGTTCATCCCTTTAATTCATGAGCATGAAATGAACAGACTTGTTTCTCTAGGATAGAATCTCTTTGATTGGTTGTTTGTTTAAGTTTCATTATCAGTTTTCTCTTCTAAGTTCAAAGATATTTGAAGTATTTAGAAATCTTAGAAACAAAGTTTTTATGTTATTAATTATTTTCTATATGCAAAAGACTTAGGTAGGTTACCTGTTCTTGGCACATATAGTGCAACAACTCTTTTGATTACGAATCCCGGATTGACATTTAAATGAGTGCAAGACATATATATTGAACATATTTATACACCAACATATATCATCTTGGAGAAATTTAACTAATGTTCGATGAGCATCACCACATTTGGTTGTCCCTTTGACATAGAGGCTGTGAGCTTTAAATTGTTTATTTGTTTTCTTCATTTTTTCTTGGATGACAACATCCAACAGTTAGGGGAGAGGGGTGTGACTTTTTGAGCCTTTAACTATTTGGGTCCAAGATGTGATGATTATAAATTCTATTTTGGAAATCAAGACCTTAAGTTCCTCTTTGTTAGAAACCAGTTCAACCTAAAGGGAAACTATCTCCTCTTGGTTATTGTTTGTTGTGTTGAGAACGAAAGAAGATTTGATCTCAAAAAGTGTATATTCATATATGTGTGGATTGGATAGTGTAGCATGATTACATCTGAAATGGCTCTAACGCTACAACTACTAGAGGGACCAGAACTAACAACAAAAGCTATGATAACAATGAATTTCAAGTAAGAAAAAATAATGGCAAAAACATAAGAGATTGGGGGCATATGCACAACAAAGGATGGATTGCACTTGCAAATGTGAATTTTTTGGAGGAAGAGCACCAATGATACTTGTATATTATATTACTAAAATGATAAGAGATATAAATGAAGGGGAAACACCCTATCTGTATTCCAAAAAGAGATAAAAACCCAAACATAAATCTTAACTTAGTAATAAAAGTAACAAGGCCCTTATTACATTAATGGTATTTTATAAATATTTAAATATGAAACCATAAATACCTAATACTAATATATACTACAAAAGTGTGAGCGTACATACAAAATAGTTCATATAAATAAGAAACTAGTCCTGAATAACGATGATGTGGTTAGATACACAACATACTCTCCCTCTTAAAAACTTTGTCCCTAAAGCTAAAAAATAATAGAGGCCGCTACTACAATAACCGTTGAAATATTAGAGAGGTGCATTTCCATATTTGTATAAGTAAAAAAAACATAGTATAATAGCTTAAAAAATGCATAGTTGAGAATCTTGAGCTGAAGGAAGCATCAAATTGCTAAAATTGGATAGCAGAGTCTTCCATTTGACCTCTAGAATGATTTCAAGGTGTAAGCTGCAAAAGAAAGTACTAGTTCACTTAATGATTAAATCACTACAACAAAATGGGGAAATATTTGAGCCACATATCATTGTATCCACAAAATTATTATGTCATCCAATTATACTAAATTAAATTTTATTCTAAGCCATGAAAAGAGAAAGGGGGGATTTATTTTAGTTGATGGCTACCCAAAGGGATTCCTCCTTACAACACAAAATTGGGTGCTTTTACGGAAATGATTTAGATTTCAAATTGACGACCTCCAGGAGGTCGTTCCATTTGATCTTGTACTCTAAAGATTCATCACCTTCACCTCAAGAATGCTTGTGGGTTATAGTATGACCTTTCCCTCTTCATCAATGAGAAAATTCCGTTACAGGAACCACCTCATTGGATAATGTCTTCTTCAAACAAGATACATGAAAGACATGATGGAGTCTTCCCTTGTTCAAAAATTCCCAACACATAACCCACCTCAACCATTTTTCGTTGCCTAGGGGTAACTAGAAAAGATCATGTCTCGTGGACCACAATGGAGACAATGATCCGACCATGATTATGATCAGCTTGTCCATAGATAGTAGCCTAGTAGCTCCCCTCATATTTCCTTCTCTACTACAGATCAGACAAGTTCATCACATCCAGTCAAATCAGTGTATGGGAGATGGTAAGCCAACATCACCATGAGGTATGTTAGTCCTCCTTTCATGCGAAGTGTTGTGCTTAATTTACTAGGAATGTGGGTGAGGATCATTGGTTGAAGTTGGATAATGGATCATTGGCTCACGAAGTTATGTTTGTTTCCTTGTTTCACCTTGGTTGTCAGCTTATGTGCCCTAGACCTGTGTTTTCACCGCCCAAGGAAAAGGGGTACTAGTGGGGGACCCTCACAAGAATAACGTTTCGTTCCCCACCATACTTAACGATTTCCATCCTGGAGCCTATACCAATGTACTAAACTTTAGTAATGGTTCATGGTCCATTCTCTCATGAAAATAGGGATTGAAGGCTCGGAGGTTGATTGCAGTTGCTACTAAAAGAATAAAAGAATGATGTTAAAGAAAGAAAGGAATGATAGCAAAGGACCCTTCAAAGCCGGTCCAACCTTGAGCTCTACCCTTTCGAAATTTTCCCTCAGTCCCAAGTATTGATGCTATAGCTTGAAATATTATAAAAGGGGACTTGAAAATATGATAAGAGGACAAATAAAAAGGCAGATAAAGGGGTTTGGAAAAACATAGCGCTTAGAAAGTTGTAACTCAAGAGAAATTGCATCCTCCACAAAGACGCTCATAGAAATGGATTCAATGACACCATAAGCCATGAAGTAAGCCCAACATGTACTACTATCATACTTACTCTTGAAGGGTTCTTTTCTTTCATTATTTCCCTCGGGACCAATCCCCCTACCTAGGTCTTTTCTTTCATTGTTTCCCTTGGGACCTATCCCTCTACCTGGTTCTTTTCTTTCATTGTTTTGGTTGGCACACCTAATAGGGTTTGATGAAGGACCTCCCATATTTAAACTTGCCAACTTACATAAAGTCTTCATCCGGTGTGATACTTGAAGGGGATACTGAAGTGAATTATTCATGTGGCTTATATCTTAAGTAACAACTTACTTTGCGTGATTTAAGGACTAGTATATCTTATGAACATTGGTTTACTTGATTTCATATTCTATTTTGATTTGGATGCCCCTAACATGGTTCTTTGAAGGATGCCTCGGGCTTTCACCCAATACGTTGTGCCTTTATTGCAACATATGGCACATGTGATGCAAAGCAGTGAGTCACCCTATGACTTGACACATTTATACATGGTATCTCACATATTTAGGACATTGGACGATGGATAGATGGGTTTGATTTTTGAATATTTGGTCATGGTGGCACAGAGATGGGAAGAAAGCCACACCCTGGTCTCTACACCCCATAGGCTATATTGCACTAGATGGAGGATGTTGCGCATGGGTATTATTGGGGGATGTACAACCTTCTCCTCTTTAGACTCCACCCCTTGTACCTTGGATGTTGGGCATTTAGAGGATGACGTCATGCTAGGGTTTGATGGATGATGATGGGGTTTGCTGCCACTTGGATGCCAATGATGACTTGGAGATGGGTGTAACATTCCCCCACCACCTTTTCGCCTTAGGGGATGACACATGGCTTAGGAGAAGCCCTCCTATTCCATTGGGGGCATGATGTCACCACACGTGTGGCCATTTTTGTATTATTTTTTTCATTTTTGACATTTGTAAAGGAAAATATGATGGGTCAAACCCACCAAGGTACATGTCTTTTCATATTGGTGACTTTTGGAGTGCTAGGTTTTAGCACTCCTCTCATTTTGGATCATCACTTCCTCACTCATTTGAGGTAGGGTAACTCTAGCAAATTTCATTATTTCTCTCTCTCGTCTCTTGATCTCATGCACTATATTAGAGGAGGATATTTTGTGGATGTTCTTTGCTTCCTTGGATGATGTATTGCTACAACTAGGGTTTTTTCAAGCCTAGCAATTGGGAGAAATAATTTATGCAATTTCATGTCATTTGCTAATGTTTAAAGTGTTAATTACTATCTTGTTGCATGTTACTTTGTCTTGTTGAAACCCTAGGAAGGAGACATAAATGTTTCTCTCATTCACAATGCTTTATTTTCCAAGTTTTGTGAAAGCATCCTTTGCTAGGGTTAAGAACCTAAGGCCCAAGAGTGTTTTCACCTTAGGGTTTTAATCTTAGCCTTTGATCCCAAACCTAGTTAACTTAGCAGAATGAAAACAACACCTAGGGCCCATGAGTATTTGCATTCTAGGAACCATTTTCTTGAAGGTTTAGTCCTAAGGCCCAAGAGGGTTTGCACGTTAGGTTTTAAACATCACTCTTCTTATTCACCTAGTTCAATCTTCAAGGTTGTGCATGTTTGACTCCATAATCCCTAGAGGACAACAAAACTAGTCTAGAGTTGTTCTTGTGGTGAAAGTAGCATTTAAAATTAGTGTTCTCTCTCAACAATCCTACTAACTTCCCTAACCCTAGCTTTAGCAAACAAATGTTATTTATTGTTGTTGTTACAAAATTTTACTATTGCCACTGATTTTTTACATTAAATTGATACATACATACTTGGAAAAGTGGCTTAAGACACTCAGAAATTTCATCTAGCAATTGGATAATATTGTACATGTTAAAGGTTTGTTTTTCATGCTAAATTGCTATGTTTCTTAGTACTATTTCTTGTTGTTGTTGCAAAATATTAATTGTTGTTGTACAATTGGTCATTGTTGTAATTTTGCAACATCCATTGAATTAATTGATCATCTAGTGTCTAAGAAGTCATTATTGAGTTATATAGCTTGGTGATTATCTACATTATGCTTCAAATTGTTTATTATCTCGTACAAGTGAAACAATTACCTCATTACCTTTATTTCCTCTCCTAGACCTAGACCTAACCTTCAGGTGACCAAGATAGGGGGTTGTAGGCTTGACTAATCTTGTTATTTGATCTATTGAGGTCAGCAAGAAAGTCTCCCTTGTGGTGGACCTACTTCCATCACTAAAATGAGGAAAGACTCTACTTAGGTGATAGTGGTAGACACTTCCAATTGTTACACAAGATTGGGATCTTGTGGAGGGATTTGCACAAGTACAAATCCTTTGATAACATGCCATAAAACTTAGGTTTCATCTTGTTCTTACACTATTTTTGAAAAGTTTCCTACTTGTAGGGTTGCATCCTCACAATTTCAAAGTTCAAAGTTCAAAGTTCGAAGTTCTTGAAAGGTATGGTCAATTTATTGCTTCATCTTATTTATTTTCATAGGCAACTCATCTTTTAGGATGTTCAAGATGGTTTGCATTTCTTCAACAAAATTGGTGGTTGTAAGGACTTCAATATTTTGAATGACCCATGTAATACCCCAAGGACGTGCCCCAATTGTATTATGAATTGTAGTGAGCCAACTATATATAGGTTGGTGGGATTATGTGTTTATTAGGCCAGAGAGCCTAAGTGTTGAAGGCAAGGAGCCCGATTTTGTATATGTAATCATACAGATTGTTAATAAAATATAAAAATCATTGTGTGTGGACCGACCACGAAGAAAGATTGATGGGGGACTAAGCTTCCACAAGTTTGGGTAAGGGGGAGGGGGCTGAAAGGTTGGGAGAGGGGCTAAACTTAAGAGCTTAAGTCCTTAAGAATAATACTTTAGTATTATTCCAAAGCTATGTGAAATTTAGGTTTTATCCTAAGTCTTTGGAAGGACAGGTGACTTCCAAAGGAGGAGGAGCGTGCTTCATGGGTGACATGTGTCAACTCAGGCACACACAATTTAATCCAAGAAATGAGACATGTTGGGGGTTCATCAACCATTCTTCCATCCTCCATCTGAGCTCGGGGCTCCGTCATCAACCTCTGTGTTTTGTTCTCTGGTTCTCCACCTGAACCCGTTTGGCCTCTACGTGGGATTTCTGCACACCCTTACGCATCCCCAAAACCAGAACCGAGAATCCATCCTGAGTTGTTGGTTGAGAAACCCTAAACATCCTGTAATTGTTAAGCCTTGCTATACCGTAGCATCTAAATGTCACGGTTTTGGGGAACCCATACTTGGTTTTCTAGTTGGTTGTAACTGTGGCCACACAGTGCTTGACTACATGTGGCTTGCTAGCCATTGTATGTTTGTTTTTAGTCTTGCGGTTGCCCCGACTATGTCAGAAATCGAGTCGAAGAAAGCAGGTTGTTAGGCCCATGAGCGACCCTCTCCAAGTGAGAGAGTGCATTGAGGAAGTGAGAACTCCTAGAAGGGGTCCTGTAGCTGCCACCGAGCTCGGAGAATTCTGGTTCGGCCTGTTGCTGAAGCCCAAGGAAAGGGAGGTTTAGCAGCCGAAGCACTGTCTGGGTGACAGTGAAGGTGTATAATCCTGGGGTGGGACAAGCATGTGGAGAATGAGAGTCTATGAGCAATGGGAATAAGTGTATCCTAGGAGAGAATCCATCATCATAAACTGTGTGTCTTCCTGTTGACCTTTCCTAGGCTAGGAATCCCTTTCCCGAAGGAGCTTAGTCCCAGCGTGCGGGTGACCTACTGTTGAGAGTGATGAGCAGCATGGTCTAAGGCTGGGAGGTTCGTGGAAGGTCTACACGCAGTTGGTGGTGTTACCATCATTCTAAAATATAAGTATATATTTGTGCTTAATATTATGTTATGCATGTCTGTGATGTTTGAATGATTATCATGTATTCCGTTGCATATAAGAATTATTGTTAATGCCATTGATTTTGTATGTTAGCAATAATTTTGATTTATTTTGTTTTAAGTCATTTAAATTACTTAAATGCATAATTATATAAGTGTTATTCTGCAGTTGCATTGCCCCGGGCATGGGTTGATGGCCCCTGGGATGTTACAATTTGGTATTAGATCTTTAAAGGCTAAGTTCATAGTGTGTTGGTAGTGTTGCCCAACCTGATGGCAGGATGGGGATGTTACAATTTGGTATCAGAGCCATGGTTTCAAGGTTGAGCCTGGATGGGTCGGATAAGTGGTCTTTGGACCCAAGGTTTCGAGTGGAAATGGTGTTCGGATGGAACCAATTTCGAACCTTAGAATGTTTGTAAGTGCCAAGGAGTTACTTGTCCATGTTACGAATCTCAGGGGGAGTAGCGGTAGAATAAAACCACAGTTGGCATGGTATTTGACCACAGAGAGAGAGAGCTCAACACTTGGGGTGTTGGAGCCGTAGGATATGTTTGGGAAAAAGGAGAGTCCTTTACAACCGTCAAATCCGGAGAAGGTGCAAGAAGGTTATCTTGGAAGCCTTTCGAAGTTTGGCAATCGGGAAAAGTGGAATGCGTTGAGGCATAAACTTCCGAAGGAGATCCACACCATAGATCGTAGGAAAAGAGCCTGGCCATTAGATCTGTGCCCATGAAGGCAAAGGAAAGTAACTTCGGAGTATTTCAAGTGTGGAGTGACAAACTCCCGAAGTCCCGAAGGCCGAAGTAGATCACAACTGTCTGTTGTGAAAGACACACGTCAAGATATTGTTTACTTCGGGTGGAAGTACCTCGAGAGGAGGAAAGTGTTGTGAGTTTGAAAATCCCAAAGCCCAAAGTTTCGAATTCGCTCATAGACATTGATCACGAAGGAGGACACACATCGGTAGATTGTGAACTCCAGGGGAAAGCGCTCTGGGAAAAAGCGAGCATAGAGGAGTTGAAACTCCCAAACCCCGAAGAGACGAAGTGGTGAGTCGTGATGACATCACCTGGAGGTGACGTGGACACATGGGATGTGTGCCACATGTCAATGGGTTTAGAACCCATGGAAGATTGAAATGGCATTTGGAACGTGACAAGTGTCACCCATATGAATGGGCCACATATCAGTCGCTAATATTTCACCATGTGACATCCTGTGTGAGTAGGGTTAGTGGGGCCTTAGCTTACGTAACATAGTTAAAGGTCGGAGGACCCACAGTGGCGTTGATCATGATACATCAAGATCAACGGCCAGAAGGCATTGGGGGGGACCCAAGTTGCAAAGAAGCTAATTCTCCAAGGAGGTCCTGTAATCCAAGCCATGGTTTCACTGAGGGGTTACGTCTCAGCATCAGAAGAATTGGGGTATGAAAGGCGGGTTACTCCAAACCACTGTTGCATGCCCCCACAATTGGGAAAACATTAAGTGATGTGATTTAATGACATCACCAAAGGTGATTGGGAATGTTCAGAGATTAATAGTTCGGATGTGCGGATGCGAGATCCTCCAAAGCTCTGAAGTCCCGAAGTCTCGGAACTCAGACACCTGAGGTTCCATAGTGAGTGTCCATCGTTGGATGTTGGGTAGACGTGGACTGTTGATCCACCCTACTACATGAGTTCGGTAACTCAAAAATTTGAGTGAGTGTTGTGTTGCGCTTTGAAATTTTCGAAGGCCAAAGACCCAAGTAAGCGCTTATTGACCTAGCGCTTGGTCACGATCCATGGTCGTGTGGGTTGGGGGACTGAGAGAAAGGGGCTAGTGCCCAAAAACTTTGTAGAGCAGAGCCCTGAAAGGAAGTGAAATCTGAACATTTTTCTGTAATCATATTTGTTTATGAATGTTGTGGGATTTGTTAAGGAATGATGGCCTGACAAATTTTGGCTGTATGCGCGTTGTGTTTGCAAAATTTTAATGAGTTCCATAACCGAATAGAATTTCCACTGAGTGAAAACAATGGAGGAGGCACGGATTTCTTCCAGTTCAAAGAATGAAAGAAAATGAATGGACATCCACTTGGGAGTTGAAGGATCGAACTCCAATGGGCATGGAAAAGATATGGATAAGGAAGGGCATATGATGAAAATCATTGAAAGATTACATAAGGATGCTTAGGCTCACCGAGATGATAACAGAAAACTCATGAAATCCAGGTATAAACAGGGAAAATTCAACTTGAAGTTGATGTGGAGCCTGGATAGGATTGAAAAGAAATTGGAAAAAGAGAGTGACTCAAGAAAAATAGGGAGTCACAGGACCCCTGAGAGGAAAATAAGATCGAGAAATGTTAGAAAACATCATCATCTCTCCCCAAAGCATTCCCGTAAGGAAGCACAAATTAGTTCAAGCCCATCTCCTACCAGAAAACATAGGATATCTGGAGTAGATTAACTGAAGAGAGAGATGAATAAGATTAAGCCTCCTACGTTTGATGAAGAACACCAAAAGGAGGAAGATGTTGAGACATGGTTTCTTGGCATGAGGAAGTACTTCCAACTATAGAATTATTCCTTTCATGCCGAAGGAAGAATTGCGATGTATCAACTAAAAGGGAAGGAATCCATGTGGTGGGATCAACTTGTGCAACTACAACACATTAGAGAGAAGGATATCACTTGGAAGGAATTCAAGAGATATTTCGAGAAGAAATATTTGACTAAAATATATTATGGCAGAAAGATGAAAGAGTTATTTGAACTCAAGTTGGGAAACATGACCATTGATGAATACGAGCAAAGATTTTTTGAACTGTTGAAGTATGTTCTATTCATCAAGGAGGAGACTGTCAAGATTCAGAGGTATCTAAGTGGATTGCCACATTATATTGGTGACAAGATCCAGTATGATGACCCTAAGACTATGGAAGAAATGATAAGGAGGGAGAAATGCTTATATGAACAACAAAAAGAAAGGCCTACCTTTCAGAAGGCTTGGGATCACAAGAAGAAGTTCAAGAAAGAGCAGAGGCAGAAGGGGAAAAAACATTCCTTTTTCAGAATTAGTCCTCAGGGACAACCATCTTTTAGAGAGACCAGGAAGGCTGAAGTGGGTGGGAAAATGCCAAGACATACACCTATGGAGTGTTGGGGTTGTAAAGGAAACCATAGGTACAGATATTTCCCCCACATAAATGATAAAGTAAGAGTTGTCCACAATGTTCAGTAGGCTAAAACAGTGGAGGACATGGGCAATACAATGCCAAGGATCTATGCAGCCCTGGACAACAAGCAAGTTGAATATCAGTCGCACATGATTGAAGTGGAATGTATGATTAACAACCATGCCTTTACTATTTTAATTGATTCAGGGGATAGCCATAGTTATATATCTCCTAGAGTGGTGGAAAGTTTTCAATTGTCGAGAAGAAAACATGGAAAATCTTGGTTAGTGCAACTGGCTACAGGAACCAAGAGAATAGTTACAAAATTGGTTAAGTCCTGTCCAGTGGACATGAATGGACTAAGCACAAAGGTTGAATTGAACATTCTACCTTTAGGCTCTTATGACTGCATAATTGGGATGGATTGATTGGACCAGCACCATGCCATCTTGGACTATCGTAATAAGGCATTCACTTTCCTGGATGAGGAAGGAAATCAGAAAACAGTCCAATGAATTCCTAGAGATGTTGTCAGAGAAATCTCAACAATGCAATTGAAGAAGTGCTTCAGGAAAGGATGTCAATTATTTGCATCCCACTTGGAGGAAGCAACTAAGGATAAGGTGTCAAAGATCAAAGACCATGTAGTGCTAAAGGAGTTTGAGGATATATTCCAGGAGGTACCAAGACTACCTTCGAAAAGAGATATTGACTTCTCTGTAAACTCGATTCCTGGAGCAGCTCCAGTGTCGAAAACTCCTTATAGAATGAGTACGTCGGAGCTGAAAGAAATGCAATTGTAGCTTGAAGAGCTCCTAAGGAAGGGGTATATATGCCCAAGCGTGTCACCTTGGGGTTCCCCAGTTCTGTTTGTGAAGAAGAAGGATGGGACACTGAGATTGTATATCGATTTCAGACAACTGAACAAAGTAACTATAAATAAAAATTATCCTATGTCGAGGATTGATGATCTCTTTGATCATTTGAAGGATGCGAAGATATTTTCAAAGATAGACCTCAGGTCGGGATATCACCAAGTAAGGATAAAGGATGAAGACATTAGAAATGTCGCCTTTAGAACAAGGTATGGTCATTACGAATTCATAGTGGTGTTGTTTGGGCTGTTGAACGCACCTGTTGTTTTTATGTGCCTGATGAATGGTGTATTCAGGGGCTATCTGGACAAGTTTGTCATAGTCTTCCTAGATGACATTCTGGTGTATTCCAAGTGGGAGGAAGAGTATGAAAAACATCTGAGGATGGTGTTACAGGTGCTAAGAGAGCACCAACTGTATTCCAAGTTGAGCAAGTGCTCATTTTATCAAGAGCAGATCCATTACTTGGGGCATATTATTTTGAAGGATGGCATAGTCATAGATCCTGAGAAGATTTAGGCCATCAGAGAATGGTTAGCACCAAAGAATGTGACAGAAGTCAGATCCTTTATGGGTCTCACTGGCTATTACATAATATTTATTGCAGGGTTCTCAAGGATAGCTCACCCCATCACTTCCTTGCAAAGGAAGGAGAAGAAGTTTCAGTGGACAGACAAATGTGAGAGAAGCTTACAATGATTGAAGCAGTTGTTAACCAGTGCTCCAATCCTAAGGATTGCAGATCCGAATGACGATTTTGTGGTGTGCATAGATGCATGCAAAGAAGGACTGGGAGGAGTCCTCATTCAAAATGGATTCATAATATGTTATGAATCTAGGAAGTTGAAAGAGCACAAAAAGAACTACGCAAATCATGATTTGGAGTTGGTGGCCATCGTTCATGTGCTGAGGAAATGGAGACATTACCTCATGGGAAGGAAGTTTGAATTGAGAACAGACCATAACGGTCTGAGGTATTTGTTTGATCAGCGAATCTTGAACACTAAGAAGAGTAGGTGGTTGGAATTTCTCTGTGAATATGATTTTGATATCAATCATATCAAAGTAAAGGAGAATAAAGTGGTTGATGCACTTAGGAGGAGAGTACACGAATTACATGTTACAACCATTAGCATGTATCAGAACGATATAAAGAGTAGATTTTTGGAAACTGCAAGCGCAGACTTGCGGTACAGGGAGTTGGTAGCAAATCTACAACAAGGTAAGACATCGCAAGGAGTGGAAGATTATAATATTGAAGTTGATGGAACACTCTTGTACACAAATAGAGTTTATGTAACTAATGTCCAGGATTTTAAACTTGTGATCCTGAAAGAAATGCATAACATGCCTTATGTTGGGCACCTTGGATATTAGAAGACTGTGGCAGCAGTCAAGAGCCATTACTTTTGGCCAGGTATGAAGAAAGATATCGTTGAATACATCGCCAGATGTATGGAGTGTCATAAGGTTAAAGCTTAGCACAGGCACCCAATAGGGTTGTTTCATCCTCTACCCATTCCTGAGTGGAAGTGGGAAGTAGTAACAATGGATTTCATCATCGGATTGCATGGAACAGGCAAGCAACACGATTCCATCATGATGGTGGTGGAAAATCTTACGAAAGATGCCCATTTCATTCTGTTAAAGACTACTCACAAGGTAGCGGATGTTGCCAACATCTTTATGAAGGAAGTGGCATGATTGCATGGAATTCCCAAGACAATTGTGTCTGATAGAGACCCGAAATGTACCTCAAATTTTTGGAAAGGGTTATTCAAGGGGTTTAGAACGAACCCAAACTTCAGTACAACCTATCATCTTGGGTTTGATGGGAAAACAGAGCGAGTGAATCGAGTGATAGAAGATATATTGAGGATGTATGTGATGGACAAACCATCGAAATGGGAAGACTACCTACACTTAGTATAATTCGCCTACAATAATGGGTATCAATTATCATTGAAGATGATCCCATTTGAAGCACTTTACAACAGAAATTGCAACACTCTAGTAAGCTAGGATAACCCTGTTGATAGAGCAGTAGTTGGGCTAGAGTTTCTCAAGGAAATGGAAGAACAAATGCCGAAAATTAAGAATAATTTAAAGGTTGCCCAAGACAGGAAGAAAATTTATACGAATAAGAACGGAACCCACAGAGAGTTTAAAGTGGGTGACCATGTTTTCCTAAAGTTGGGAAACTACTCCAAGTTGGCAGCCAGATTTTGTGGGCCATTTGAAATCCTAGGAAGGATTGGGCTAGTTTCATATATGCTTGCATTACCTGCATCCATGAATGTACATAATGTGTTTCATGTTTCATTACTTAATAAATATATACCTGATCCTAATCATGTGATTGATTGGAATGTGATTCATGTGGAAGAAGAAGGTGTCATGCAAGTGCATCCTATGCACATATTGGACCGGAAAAGAAAACATCTCTGGAATCGATCCATAGGACTTATAAAGGTCTAGTGGACCTAGTACGGTCTTGAGGACGTGACATGGGAACATGAAGATGTTATGCGAGCAGAATACCCACATCTTTTTGAAGATTTTGGAAATCTTGCTAATGTTGTGTGAAAGTTGCATTGAGGACAGTGAAAAAATAAGGGGAGGGGATTGTAATACCCCAAGGACATGCCCCAATTGTATTATGAATTGTAATTATGTTTTATAGTCTGGTGAGACAAGTATATATAATTTGGTGGGATTATGTGTTTATTAGGCCAGAGAGCCTAAGTGTTGAAGGTCAGGAGCTTGATTTTGTATATGTAATCATGCAGATTGTTAATAAAATATAAACATCGTTGCGTGTGGACCGACCACAAAGAAAGAGTGATGGGGGACTAAGCTTCCACAAGTCTGGGTAAGGGAGAGGGGGTTGAAAGGTTAGCAGAGGGGCTAAGCTTAAGAGATTAATTCCTTAAGAATAATATTTTAGTATTATTCCAAAGCTATGTGAAATTTAGGTTTTATCCTAAGTCTTTGGAAGGATAGGTGACTTCCAAAGGAGGAGGAGCGTCCTTCATGGGTGACATGTGTCAGCCTAGGAACATGCAATTTAATCTAAGAAATAAGCCGTATTGGGGGTTCGTCATCCATTCTTCCATCCTTCGTCTGATCTCGAGGCTCCATCATCGACCTCTATGTTTTTTTCTCTGGTTCTCCACCTGAACCTGTTTGGCCTCTGTGTAGGATTTATGAACACCCTTATGCATCCCCAAAACCATAACTGAGAAGTAGTCCTGAGTTGTTGGTTGAGAAACCTGAAACATCTCATAATTGTTGAGCCTTTCTATGTTGTAGCGTCTAATTGTCACCATTTTGGGGAACCCATACCTAGTTTTCTAGTTGGTTGTTGTGGCCATGCAGTGCTTGAATGTGTGTGTCTTGTTGGCCATTATATGTTCATGTCAAGTCTTGTGGTTGCCCCGACTGTGTCGGAAACCGAGTGGAAGAAAGCAGGTTGTCAGGCCTGTGAGCGACCCTCTCCGGGTGAGAGAGTGTGTTGAGGAAGTGAGAACTCCTGGAAGGGGTCCTGTAGGTGCCATAGAGCTCAAAGAATTCTGGTCTGGCCTGTTGTTGAATCCCAAGGCAAGGGAGGTTTAGCAGCTAAAGGACTATCCAGGTGATAGTGAAGGTGTATACTCCTGGGGTGGGATAGGAATGTGGGGAATGAGAGTTTGTGAGTAGTGGGCATAAGTGGCTCTTGGGAGAGAATCCATCCTCATAAATTGTGTGTCTTCCTGTTGACCTTGCCTAGCCTAGGAATCCCTTGCCCGGAGGAGCTTAGTCCTAGCTCGGGGGTGACCTACTCCTGAGAGTGATGAGAAGCATGGTATAAGGCTGGGAGGTACGTGGAAGGTCTGCATGCAGTTGGTGGTGTTACCATCATTCTAAAAGATAAGTATCAGTTTGTGCTTAATATTATATTATGCATGTTTGTGATGATTGAATGATTATCATGTATTCCGTTGTGTATGATAATTATTGTTAATGCCATCGATTCTGTATGTTAGCAATAATTTTAAGTTATTATGTGTTAATTCATTTAAATTACTTAAATGCATAATTATATAAGTGTTATTCCACAGTAGCATTGCCCCGGGCATGGGTTGACGGCCCGGGGGATGTTACAATTTGGTATCAGAACTTTAAAGGCTAAGTTCATAGTGTGTTGGTAGTGTTTCCTAGCCTAATAGTGGGTTGGGGATGTTACAATCCAATCCTCAAGGGATGGACATCCATAGCCATAGAATTCTTTAAAGGAAGTCATTTTGGTCATTGAGTGATATGTATTATTATACCAGTATTCATCCAAATTCAACCACTTTTTCCATTTTGTTTGATTATCCCCTATTGTACATATGAATATACCGCTATGAGCACTTATTAATCACCTATATGTGCCCATAAATCCAAGGGTGGTAGGCAGTGCTCATATGAAAGTGAACCCTACTAATTTCAAAATCTCTTGCCAAAAATGACTTACAAACTTGTGATCTTGATCATTAATGATGTAGCAAGGGAGACCACAGAGCTTAGAGATGAGCTTGAAGAATAAATCAACAATTTCAAAAGTCATAAACTTGGTAGTCAACTATTCCTCTTTTCTTGAGATTATTCGCAATAAGAGTTTTCCCATGGGCCACAATCCAGCTTAAAATGTTGATCTTCGACAACCCATTATTGCTCCAAATTTTATTCCAAATTGAATATTAGGGAGGAAGAGGATATAAATCTAGTTGTGCAAGATAGGTAGCCTTCACAGAGAAGGTTGAGTCCCCCCATCCCCTTATATCCTTCTCATTTTTATGTCTAGGGGCGAAATTAGACAATGATTGAACAAAAAATATCACAAGGGGAGCAAGGGGTTGCTCCAAGGTTCTAGCTAGTCGAGTCCCCAATGAATTCATCCCATTCTGAGATATCATATATGGTATGAAAATTCTAAATTTCCATCCAAGCCCTTAGAGGTATCAATTCTTCCCTTAGGGGTAGTTTGGGATTCCCATAAATACTGTCCTCCCATATCTTGAGCATTTTCCCATTCTTGGCACCCCAGTGAGCTTCTTCGTAATGAGAGTGATAATTTGTTTCAAAATATTTTGAAATGGGGATCATTTAACCTATTTTAATGGGATTTCTACACATATTAACTCAAATCCTTTGAATTTTCTTTTTCCATAGAACCTTTTTCCACCATTCCAATTTTTCAGAAATTATCCTCCAAGACATATTTTCCTCATTTCCACATTCATCAATGTTGGGTCTCTTATTCCAAGTCCTCCTTGATCCTTTGGGTTTATAGCCATTTTCCAATTGACAAGATGATATTTTTTCTCTTTGAACTGGCCTCCTTTCCAAAGAAACTTCTTGATATGCATTTAAATCTAGTTTGTGATGAATTGGGGTGCCAAGAGGGAATAAAATTGATAAAGGGGGAGGGCCAATAACACCGCCTTGATTAACACCACCCAACTGATTAGGTTGAGACATTGAGCACCCCATTGATCAAATTTAGAGTTAATTTTTTCTAGAATACTCTTCCAAATCTGAGAGGAGGATCGGCTTAAGGAGATGGGGATACCCAAGTATTGAAAACAGGTCCAACTCTCATCCAAGGGAAACTAAAATATTCTAGAGATTGTTTGCATAACTTGTAAATTATTGTTCCAACCATATATTTGACATTTCCTTCTATTGAGAGAACCTCCAAACGAATCTAGAAAAGTGTCTACTATTTTATTGAAATGTGTTTGGGAAGCTCCACCCATTAACAATGTGCCATCTGCAAACTAAGAATGGTTTATTTTTTTGATTCCTCTAACCATCTACACCCATGGAAGATTCCCCACTATCCTTTCAAATTTTAATGTGTGGCTTAAATAGTCAACCAAAAGGATAAAAAGTAGCGGTGACAAAGGACACCATTGTCTCAACCCCCTACTACTCTAAAAAAGAAGGAAGTTTGATCGTTAATGAGGGGGTAAATCCACAACAAGATGATGCACGAGGATACCACTAAACAAAATATGAGATGAAACGAAAAATTTCCAAAACCTAAAAAATAAAAGAACGCTTGACATGGTAAAAAGTGTTGGCCATGTCCAAATTTATTACCATTCCTTTTTCCCCCACTGCTTGATTGGAATGTATGGCTTCTTGCATTAAAACATTGTTATTGAAAATTTGCCTATTTTGCATGAAGCCACCTTGGTTAGAAGAAATAATCCCAAGCAATAAATTTCTAATACAAACAACAATGATTTTAGTCATGATTTTATATGAATCATTAAAAAGAGATATAGGTCTAAATATAGAAAAGGAGGAGGGATTTTCTTCTTTGGGGATAATTTTTAGGAAGGAAGAGTTCATATTGTCACTTATTTTACAACATCAATGAGCATACTACACCATTCTTATAAGATCATGTTTAATAAGGTCCCGAAATTTCCTATAAAAAGATATGGAGAACCCATATGAACCTGGTGCTTTGTCTAGCTCCAAATCGCCTTCCTTATTTCTTCCTTCTCAACAGGCCCAATTAGATCTTTGTTCTCATCATTTTTTATAATTTTTAGAATATGCTCCAACATCTCATCCACACTATTGTTATCTACTTCGCTTTGTTCAGTGAAGAGGTTTTGGAAATGTTGTTTAGTTGCCTCCTTTAGTTCCCTGAAATATGATATTTTGGTTTTGTCTTCTAAGGTAATATCCTTCACATTGTTCCTTGATAGTGAAGCCTTGGCCTACTTGTGAAAAAATATTGTGTTCATGTCATCTACGTTGAGCCATAGATTATGGGATTTTAGATGTCAAGGCTCCTCTTCTAGTTTCATAACCTTGGTAAGTTACTTCTGCTTCTGCAAATTTGCCTCTTCCTCCTGCAATTGTTGTGTGAATTTTGTGTTATCCATTTTTAGTTGCATATCTTCTAGTTTAGATATGATCTTCTCTTTTTCAACAACTAGTGAGGTGAAAAAAATCCTTGGCCCATTCCCTCAAGGATCTCTTGACTAGTTTAAGTTTTTGTTCCCATATGTAAATTGGTGTGCCAGGGATCCTTGTTTTCCACACTTGGTTAAATAATCCAACAACATTCTTGGATTTCATCCATAGGGGATTAAACTTGAAGGCTAGTGGCCCATAGTATGGATTTTCCTTAAAATTAAGAGAAATAGGTTTTTGGTCCAAGGTGCTTGCAGAAAGAATTTTGGACTTGAAGGCTTGGTCCTGTATAAGGAGGTCGCTATGAACCAAAAATATGTCTAATATAGTTTCAATATGTCCTAGTTTTGATCTCGTGTACCTCCCTTTAATAGGTTTGATTTCAAGGAGATCCCAATAAACTATCAACTCCTCCATCTTCCCTCTGAAAATATCTCAGACAATGATTTCACCCCTTTTCTCTAAACTGTGAATGGTTACATTAAAGTTTTCGGCTATGATGCAATCCTTAGTGACCTCAGTTTCTTTAATATTGAGAATGGAACAACAACATATATCTTTCTCCATATAACTTATAGGCATGTAAATGTTTAAGATATATATTATCTTACCGATTTGTTTGAATTTGAACTTGGTGAGAATCCAATTTTGGGTTTGAAAGGAGAGTTCCATAATTACCTCCTGCATGTTCCAAAGGGTGCATATTCCCCCAAATGCCCCTCTTAAATATTTCTCTATTCCTTCACTACCTTTCCATAACCATTTCTCGATTTTGATTTCTTCCAAAGCTTGCATTTTAGTCTCCTGGAGTAGGATAATAAAGGGATTTTTCGACTTGATTATGTCTTGTATCATAGTTTATTTTGGGTTAGTTCCCAACCCCTTGCAATTCTAGGAGACTAATGACATTATTTGTTCGATTGAGAGGATCCCCCTCTTGGGGTTAGGCTATTTCCTCATGCTTTCAAGGTTTTTTTGTTACCTCCTATCATTCTTTCAAGGGTTTGTTGGGAACCAATCATTATTTACTTATTCACCTTCTCCTCCCTCAAGGTTCTAGCGGTCTTTCTTCCATATATCCATGAAAAATTCTCCTCCGATGCCCTATATTCTATCTCATCATATATAGAATTTATTGCCTCCGTATCTCTGGATTTTTTTTTTGGAAATGTAATTCTACATCTTTGAAATTTTCTACCTCTTCCATTCCAACCATAGGTTTATCTTTGTCTTCCCTTTGAATTTCCAATACTTCCTTGTTTCCTATATCACCATGAGTTACATATGACTTCTAAGGCTCTTTCCCATTAGAAATGTAAGCCGAAGTTTGGACTAATGGTGTCTCCCTAGAAGCTAATTTCCCCTCCATTTTTTATAGTTTTTTCCTCTGCTCAATGAATTTATTGGGATATTCATCAACTAGGGCACAAAAACTGATATTTCTCATGGGAATGTCGCCTAATTTTACTGCAATCAATGTCCCATGAGGGTTTGATGTGGAACCTTTAACAAAATTGTTTCCTGTAGAGTTCCTTCCCACGACTATAGAAGGTTCATTCCTAGAAAATGATTGGTATCTCACTCCAAAATTGACAACAAATCTCACCTTCTTGGAGACCAATTTCCATTGTTCTTCATTCCCTATATCATGGTTTTGTTAATTTTTGTATTTTTTGCAGTCTTTGGAAAAGTGGATGTATTTGTGACATGATTTTCACTTGAAGGGAAGTTGTTCATAGTCATGTTGTTGTAGGTGCTTCTAGTTGTTGAGTGAGATCATCATTACCTTAGGGAACCATTTTTCCAAATCTACCTCTATACAAATCCTTGCACATGAGAACACATTCTCCCTTGGCTCTGCCCTATCTATGTATTTTCCAAGAGTATTATCTATGCAATGAAGTGTGTCATCACTCCAACAATGAAGATGAATATGTGAGAGTTGCACAAAAATTGGAACAACTGAAGGTATATCATTTTCTAGGTTGAAGTAGGGTGACCATATGTTTAGGTACATTCCCCTTGCACCCAGAAAGTATAGTTTGCTACAAAATATCAAATCCCTATCTTCCTTAGATTCGAAAATAAAGACATAGAAGTCTCTTCCACAAAAAAATTGATGAAGTTTCCCCTTAATGTGAGGTTTCCAAGATTTCTTAACCCAAGCTATCATTGTCTTTGGGGAAGGCCATATCCCCGTAAATTTCCCAACCAAACCCCAATTTTCTAAAGTGAGGGATTTGCATCTCAACAAGATTAGGGGGAGTTTTGTTTCCGGTATTTCCTCTATCCTCTTCACAAATAAAGTTGGCTAAGCCCTAGAGCTTCTACCATAAGATATCATTCAAGAAAGAAATTTTTAAGGATGGGGTTCTCTTTGATGTCAAGACTCATGAATGGAAGCATAAATCAAAGTTGAAAACATAGTTTTGGCTCATTAACACTAACAAGATTGTTATTGAGAGAGTTAAAAGTTCACTACAGATGATTTATTTCTTAAGCTTGACTTAGCTTCCCTAGCTCCATGGTGGAGATATTAGAGGTGGAATTATACAAAGGGATTCAAGAAGTATAGGCCAATTGATGGGTATCAATGGTTGAGTTCCCAATTGATGTCAAATGTTCGACTAAACAAAGTTTGGAGACTTATTTCTAAGAAGACCATTACATTATTTTAGTTTCAATATGCATGGAGACTTATTTCTAAGAAGACCATTACATTATTTTAGTTTCAATATGCATGGAAATCATGAGTTGAAGAAAGATTTTTTTGCTAGGTCTTTGATTTTGGGCAGCCTTCCCCTTAACAACAACAAAATTACTCAAAGTTTACCCAATCTAAGTTTCCTTTTTGTCATAAATATGAAATAGTAAAACACATGCTTGGTTATGTCCCTTTTCAAAGTTAGTTTAAGAATGGGCTTCAAACTTTTCTTGTGAGTTTCTCCTTGCTTCCATCACTTGGAAGTCTCCCCTCTTTGGTGACAATCTCTTATAGGTCATTGAAGTTCATGAAACATGACAACTTGATAGAACAAAGCTCTTGTTTTTGTATGGAAAAGTGGCAATGAATATGTATTTAAAAATACTCAAATTTTCAAGTAAATATCTAGTTTTTGTGGGCCATGTACATATAGTTTTTATCAATAATGTTTAAAGGAGGCAATGTATTTAAAAAAAATGTTTCTAACTTTATTTCTTTATTCATGGTTAATAAACTTTAATAAAACATAGTTTAGATCTGTTTTAACTATAAACATATAATAGAGAGATTTATTTTTTTATTTTTTTTTCTTAGAAAATTTTTAAATTATTATTTTTATTTTATAACACATTTTACTTAACTTATATAGTAAACTTTTTGCTATAATCAATTTCTTACAACTATAAAAATAAATTAAAATCAAACTTAATAATTAATAAATTTATTTTTAATAACTATAATATATATATATATATATATATATATATATAATAAAAATTAAAGTAGGGAGTCCCCGGGGGGCATCTCAATTGGCAAGTGCCGTGAAAATGAAGTTCCATGAGGTTTCGAGTTCAATTCATCCCCCCGATGGGCACACCCGATTCCTCCAGACAAAAAAATTAAATAAATAAATAAAAATTAAAGTAGGGAAAAACATCTTATAAAAAGAAAGAGATTTATCTTAAGAATATCTTTTAAAGATAAATTTATCTTAAATCTTAGAATTTTTATTTTTATTTTTATTAATCAATTAAATTATCAATTACCATTTTAGAAGATTAAACATTATAACAAAGAAATTGTATTTTTTATTATTAATGTTTAAATATTATTTTATTTTTACATTTGATTTTGATTTTGTCAAAACTTTTACTAAACAAGTGCAACAAAACTGCTTATACTTATACTGCCTCCTAATAATGATGATATGTAGTTAAGAGCCTACTTTATAATAGTATGAAAATATAAACATTCTTTTGAAGACTGGTATGATGAATGGATTTGAAATGAGAATGAGATGAAGTGAAAAAAGTTAGAGAGTACTGGTAGACCCACTTCACTTCCATTAATACTTGTGGAGATCATTTACTTATAAGTATTTCTATTTTTAAAAGTACTAGTATGTTGGATACATATATATGTTTATGTACCCAATAAGAACTTAGAAAATGCCCTCATAGGAACCTCTAATTTTAAACAGCAATTACAGAGAAGAAATCATATGGAAAAAAAATGGCTAAACAAATTTTTATAGTCCAATTTTATATTAATTAAATATAATTATAATTTTAAAAAAAATTATATCCAATCTTAAGAATAATAAATTTTTGTATTATCTTGATTTGATTTTAAAATTTCTCATTCATATTAATCACCAAATTTAAGCTAACTCATCTCTAAAACATAAAACAAAACATTTAAATAATATAAATTATAGTTATATATATTAAAAATAAATTAAAATAATAAATGAATAAAACATTTAAATAATATAAACTATAGTTATGTATATTAAAAATCAAATCAAATAATTAAAATATTAAATTAAAAAACTATTTATGAATGAATGTGTTCTCTCTTTTGCTTTAAAATAACCTTGCACATCCATTGTTATAGTGTTCTCCTACCACCAAACACAATTCTATGTTGAACTTGAAAATTTAGTTTTTTTATATTAAAAACTTTTAGTGGTCACGACCATAAAGCATGTCTATTGGAATGATACACATTTAATGATAATTAATTTTTGAATTTTACATAGATCTAGCTTGCAATCAAAAAACTTATTCCACAATAATTTCTTAATTTAAATATTTATATTTATATATTATAAAAATCTCATATATTTTTTATATGTATATATTATAAAACTCTCATATATTTTCCAACCACAATAGCACCCACCATCAAATATAATCTTCCATTATTGATTATAATGACATTGTGTGGAATATTAAATCAATAATGAATTTTGTTTTTCATTTTTCACGTCGTAATCATAACAATGAATGGAGTCGTCGTTGATGATTAATCTAGCTGGATAGAAAATATTTGAAGTTTTATCCAAACGGCTAGAAAAGGATTTGGCGGGCAATTAGTAAAAAGAATTAAAGCTATCAAACAGCTCTATATAATTATGTTCTCGTTCATCTCAGCATTATCTTCTCTGATTTCCATGTTGCAGCGAGTCTGTCTGTTGGTTTTCTTTCCGTGTATTTTGTGTATGGTTGTTGAATCTGTGCCTGTTGTGGATGAGTTTGTCCATTGTGTTATTGTATTCCATTGGTTGATCTTCTACTGTTAGTTTTTTATTTTTTGTTGTTGTTGTTGTGTGTCTGTTGTTAGGTTTATGCGTTTGTGTTAAGGTTAATTATAGATGAAGAAGAGAATGGAATCCAAAAGTTGGCCATTAGTTAATTTCATGTTCTCAATGGATCGATCAATTACAACAATGTATTTCATGTTCTCAATGGATCGATCAATTACAACGATGTTCAAGCCTGGATTTCACAGGTAATTATATCTGGATTGTGTGGTCTGGTGGAAATTATATTAATGATCTGTGTTAGGGTTAATTATAAATGAAGAAGAGAAGGGAATCCACAAGCTGGCCATTAGTTAATTTCATGTTCGCAATGGATCGATCAATTACAACGATGTTCAAGCCTAGATTTCACCGGTAATTATATCTAGATTTTGTGCGGTCTGGTGGAAATTATATTAATGGTTTTATAGTAATTTTCCCTACTCCGTTGTCATTTGAGCTCATTAATCGATTTGTTCAAAATTACCAATGAAGATATTTTGGTTTGATTTGGTGTGTTCTGAATTTTGAAATTTAAAATAATTTTTGTTCAACAAAATTTTATAAAAGTTTTATTGTATTCAATTGTTATGCATGTAAATGGTGTGATATATATTTTATTTTTTTAAGTTTGAATTCTTTTAATCAACTAATATTACTCTTCTATTTTTTTTACTATTCTACATCTAACTCTTTTAAAAGGTGCGTCATGGTAGAAAAATACTATGTTCACGATGTATTTTCAAAATAAATGTCCAATTATTTTGGAATTTTTTATGCCCCATCCATTTTAAAGAAGGGCTTCAACCTTTTTGGAGAAAGAGAAAACGTTCTGAAGAGTTTTACGAAGAATCTTAAATAAATTTACCTGCAGATTCAAAGTTATTGATCGTTCGTATCGGTTTATTTTGGTTGCAGGTGGAAGAAAGAATAATCACAAATATTTTTTTCAGATCTTGGAAAAAACAATCTCATTCTGGTAAACTTCTTTATGTTAAGGTCTTTTTCTTCTTTTGTGCTCTTTCACATGGATAGAATAATAATAATTTTCTTGTTGGATGCACAGATTGTTGGTGTGTGTAAGAGTGCCATTTTATGTGGTCGATATTGTGGCTGAAGAGCTATACAAGTAACTGTGAGTACTATCATTTGTTAAATTTGCGTAAGGTATGAAAATTTAGATTGCAGAATATTTGCATATGGGAAGGTACGAAAATTAGCATTGAAGTTTAGAAAGGATTACAATAGTGTATCCAGAACTTTAGAATTTTGGATAGAATGAAAATTTATGTAATTATATATTTAATTTATGGACTTTTCTCTCTTAGTGATGCACCTCATGAAATTTTCTAGGTCCTAAAACAGAAAGGTTCATGAAAGTAATTATTCTCTCTTTTCAATTTTGGGTAGAAAACAGATCGAACAGATCGGTGAGATCATCTGAGTTATAATAGAAAAAAATAAATTTTTTTCCTTTTTAACAAAAAGATTTTTTTAAATAATTTAAAAACAAAAATTCAATAATAATATATAAAATTGTTTAAAATTTTAAATAATATTTTTTCTCCTCAATTTTCGGATAGAGTATAACTTTAAACAAGATACATAGAGGTATTTAAAAATTTAAATAATATTTTTTCTTTTCTATTTTCCAGTCAACTTAAAACAAATAAAATAGATCAACTAAAATCGTGTTCTTTCCAAATTTCTAATAAGAAATTAAATAATCTATTTTAGGTAGATTTTTAATAATCTATATGAGGATAAATCTTCTCCTCATGACCATTGCTAAAGTCTATGGAACCCTCTCTACATTTGAACATGTTTGAACTGTGACCTCCTAAAAATAACATATGTTATTAATCATTAAACCCATATATATTCATTTTAACATCATATTTCTAAAAAAATAAAAAACTTTAACAACAAAGAAATTAATAGTAATTTTATTATTAAAAAAAATAAAACTTTAAGAACAAAAAATTAATAATAATTTTTTATTATTTTTAATATTTTGAAATATTAATATATTTCTCTATTATATTCTATTAAATTGTTGTAATAGTTTTTAAACCTATCTAATAAATACCTAATTTTTTTCTATAATATATTATATTATATTAAATTGTTTTAATAGTTTTTAAACCTACATAATAAATACATGATTTTCCATATATAACTATTTTTTTTATTTTGATTTTTTTTTTAGTATTAAATACTTAAAAATTAAACAACTTTTCACAATTTTTTTACATTACCTATGCAAGAGCTCATAAAAAGTATTTAGTGTTCATTCTATACAGCTGGGAACACATCCATTAAGATCCCCTCTAACGAATCCACCAAAATAAATCCATTAAGATCCCCTCTAACGAATCCACCAAAATAACATCATACAAAATAAAATAAAAATCACCAATCAACGCTAACAAGTTCACTAAGATCACTTCTATTGAGTCCACCAAAACAATATTTAGAGGGGTATAAAAGATTTGACTGTAGTGTAATAAATTAAACCTTTCAAACAAAAAAACACCCATTTGCTTCCTCGTGCCCCACACACTTATCTAACGGAAGTTTCATGTCACTATCTAATCAGAGGATTCTTTGAGATCATATTATCACACAAAAAACTACAATGGCTGTGGTCGGTTATTTATTTCTATGCCATCATGATCAATAATGGACCATTATATTTGATGATGGATGCTATCGTGGTTGGAAAATATATGGAAGTTTTATAATATATACATACACAAAATATATGAGAGTTTTATAATATATAAATATAAATATTTAAATTAAGAAATTATTGTGTAATAAGTTTTTTTATTACATGTTAAACCTATGTAAAATTCAAAGATTAATTATCTTTAAATGTGTATCATTCCAATAGATATGCCTTATGGTCGTGACCACTAAAAGTTTTTAATATAAAAACACTAAATTTTCAAGTTAAACATCGAATTGTTCTCGGTGGTAGGAAAAAATTGTAACAATGGATGTGCAAGGTTATTTTAAAGCAAAAGAAAAGTTTTTAATATAAAAACACTAAATTTTCAAGTTAAACATCGAATTGTTCTTGATGGTAGGAGAAAATTGTAACAATGGATGTGCAAGGTTATTTTAAAGCAAAAGAGAGGACGCATTCACTAATAAATAAATTTTAGTTTAATATTTTAATAATTTATTTTATTTTTAATATACATAATTATAGTTTATATTATTTAAATTATTTATTTATTTATTATTTAATTTTTTATTTTTATTTTTTAATATATATTGTTATAATTTATATTATTTAAATATTTTGTTTTATATTTTAGGAATGAGTTAGTTTTGACTTTCACATTATTTTTAGTTTAAATTAAAAAATTTGATTCAAATTTTATGTTGAACATACTAAATAAAAAAAAATATTTTTCTATATAATAAAAAATCATAATTTTTTCATATTTGATTCCTCCATAAATTTAGAGTTTTATTGGAAGCCTCACTTCATTCGAGGTTTAAAATTAATTGTCAAATTTATACTAGTGTTGTTAGTTGTTCAATCATTGTTCTGATAGTTTTGTAAAAGCTGTTGATTTGTAGAAGAGTCAAGTAGACCATATTTGTGTGATCTAGCCCACCTCATAGAGGCCATTGAACATTTTTATGATTGTATGGTGGGAGATGTAGTGCGGGCAGCGCCATATTTTGCAGAAAACTAAATAAAAGAGCGGAGAAGCCAAATCTTTGTGGACGTAGCCTAGGAGGGGGTGAACCACGATAAAACCTATGTTGTATGTGATGTTTAGGGCATGTTTACTTTATGTCAATGATTGATCATGTTTACTTTCTGTCAATGAGTGATTTATGAATTAACAGTTAAGATGAATATGTTAGAATGCATGCATGGCCTACAAGACAGATAAATCCTAGGACTATTAAATGGATAATATGATGAATGAATGAAGAAGCTAGAATACACTCCCAGATCCCCACTCATTCCTAGATTGCAAGCACTTGAGCATTGCAGTCACCCATAGAACTATCTCAGGTGAGACTGCACAATGCACTTTGTGTGTTGTGTTTCCTTCAGGTTTACCAGGAGGGTCAATAGTTTTAGAGGGTTTTGTTGGAAACTTGGTCAGATCTAAACCTGGGTCATCCCAAGAAGTAAAAGAGAGAGATTAAACCCAACAATGGTGCAGGATGTAGAGAAGAGAGTTGGTGTACTTTTGATTGTTGTGAGTTGAGAAACCTTGAGAACTTGAGTGATAACTTGTTTGGGAAGCTAAGTGTCCTCCAGGAACTTGTCCTTGTGCATTTATAGCCTTGGCTCGGGGGTGACTTGTTGTTGAGATTTGGAACAACAATTTCTATGGTTGAGAAGAACATCCTTGGTTTGCAACTAGTCGATGATTGGTTTTATTAAAGATAAGTGCTCTTTGTCATGTGTTTCTATGCTTGTATGTTTATTTTTGTTGTGTATTAATTATTATCTCTAAGATTCGTATTTATAATATGCATGCTTGCTGGTTATTTTTTTGCATTGCATATTGTTCATTTATTTTATGTTGTAGAATGAATCTTTATTATTGTGCATGAGTCCTTCATGCTTCTTTGTCAATTAAATGCTATCAAAATTTGAAATTAGTTTTGAAGTGTGTTTTTGGAGTAGTGTGGCGAACCTGTGGGTGGCTAGGCACGTTACACTTACACCTGACCTAGTTGCAACCAAGGAATTTTTATTTGTTGTAGGTGGGGTTCAAATTGGTTTTACATAAGAGAAACCTATTTTTTATTGTTCTTAACATATTGATGAGTTTCATGTTCCTCCCATGCCAAAATTTGAGAATGTTGTTACAAATAATATTGTTGTTTTTATACCAAATTTTTCTACTTCTGTAAGTGAACCAAAACGTAAGAATACATCCTTTGATCATCCATCATAGAAGTTTGGGCCCTATCATTATCCTCATCATAAAAATTGAAGGAATGACAATCATGGTTTCTGATCTTTGTGGAAGAGACATGAAAGATAGAACCATGGCCCAGTGCCAACTACCAGGATAGATTGTGGTTGTATTGATGGATGATCATGGGATCATTTGACCATATGTTTGAGGACTTTGTATTGTTGTGTATAATCAATTATACAATCATGTAAAATTCTTCTAACATACTGATTATTTCCTTGGAAGTGTTCGATTGACGGTCGGCCCAACATGATAGGAGACTGGAGTTTCTACTAGGATATTAGTCGATTGAGGTTCGATCAGAGATAACGATCGACTGAGTATTCGTCGACTAGAGTTTCAACTAGCTATTGTTCGTGCACTGGTGTTTTCAACTTGTGTTTTTTTTTATGCTTATAGATCCCCACAATTGTGTTTAAGTGGGGGAGTAAATGAAGTCGTTGGTTTGTAAACCCAACTTATGTCCTCTTGTTGACTCAATTATTTTGAATCGACTGGGCTTGGATAAGATCGAAAAAACCATGTTTGACTATGTTGTTGGGGGATGTACTACTACTTATTGTACCTGATACAAATACTTTCTAGATTGATAGAGATTGATTATCTTGGTACATTTTTTGTCTAGTCAACTGATTGACTGGCATGTGTTGTCTTGGTGTCTAGTTGGCTGACCGAATGGGACTGTGTTTTGGAAAACAATTTTCCAACCAATTTTGCATTGGATGACTATTATTTTTTCATTGATCAACATTGTTGGTGACAGTGTTCATACTTCTTCAGAAGTGTTTTTGTACCATGTTTGATCAGCTTTTGCAGTCATAACAAATTAAGGGGGGGAATTTGTGTGCTATGTAATTTGTTTTCCTCCAAGATGAGTTTACAGGGGGGTGTTGGAACATTGGGTTCCTTGGTAAACCTCACCTTGTCGGATTAAGGCAGTTGACCAATTCCTTGAGCCAACTGTCGAGTGAATATGGTTGACCATATCCACATTCAGATTCTAGATCCACATTTTATGGATAGATACAACCGATGTGATATGTGGTTGTTTGGTTTGGTTCATGACCAAACATATTTATAGATGACCCGAAAATATCTTTTAACGACAATGGTTGAGTTATTTTGCATGAGTTAAATTACCATTTAGGAAATTAATGAAAGAGGAAGACTTAATGAGGAAACATAGAATCCATTAAGCAATATACATATATGGAAATAATCATGAAGAAACAACAAACTATAAACACCAAAGTGATAACAGAGTTCGGCAATATCACCTACGTCTTCGGGCCTTTGTCTGAGTGGGTGAGGATTTTTTATTTTTGTTCAAAGATTCAAATGTACATCATAAAAGTGACAAAGGATTACAAAAAATGAGCTAGTTGTGTTCTTCTAGATCTCAAGAACCCATCAAAACTAACGGCACTGAAAACGGATGAACGGAGCTCCCATAAATGGCCCGCAAAGGTGCGCTCCTCAATAGCTTCCCTGCATAAAAATGGCTTTGCCTCAACAATTCATCAACATTTTCCTGATCTGAAGCTACTTTATGGCTCCAAGAACCTCTGGTTTATATAGGCCTGAAGTTGGTAACAAAATCTCAACTTTCCCCCAAGATCTGGCCTCAAAAAGGGCCCAAGATCCTCCAAAAATGGATTAAATCTCCCAAATCTAGCTAATAATCCATTAAAAAACTTAATATATAGTGTAAAACCCACTATTTGGAAAATAATTAGGGTGCATCCCCCTATTCATGGGCCCCTGGTCATATAGCGCCCTCCATGTGTCCCTGTGCTAGTCTGGTGCGTTGGTCTGGCCCTTAAGCCCTGACCCCTGGTTGTAGACATGGCCATATGGCCAGGTCCTAAAGCATCTGCGTGCCCCAACTAGATAGACCCCTGGTCTAACGCCCTGGTCGACGGGATAGCCCGACCAACCGATGCTAATCCCTATATATCCAAGCCATACACTAAAAAGGTGGTCATATCAAACAGTACATACGACCGTGTAGGGGGATGACCCTCCACATTAAAGTCTGCACCAACGGTTAACACATCAGGTCACATGCCTGAGTCATATGGTGGAGTACATATGCACCAAGGATGACCAAAACTCTGTGCCAAACAATAAAAGGGTAGGGTCATATATGATGGTCGTATGCGTTGTGGGTTGGGGCCTAGCCCCAACCCTTAACTCCGTCATTTGAACTTTGGATTCAATTCAAATAAAACTTTTAGACCATTGTTAATAAGATCCACCGCGGTCGGGTTGGTAGCCCAGCCCTGCCAAGTCGCTCGCCACCCGGACCAGAAGTCACGTGTTCGAATCCCCCGAACTCCAACAAATTTTTTCCCAAATATCCAACAGAGGGGTGCCATGTGACAACCCAAGATTGGGCCACGTGGCACCATACCACTTGCCCAGATCAGGATACGTGTCAACCAACCATTCGACCAGTTGTCTTCCCACGTGTCTTCCTAGTCAGAGCCACTATACCTACCATGTATCGTACAAATGTATGGTCCTTGCCACGTCAGCTAGTATGGACGTGTCATGTCAGCTAGTACGGATGTGCCACTTGTCACCCTTGCAGTGGTGCCACGTTTCACAATCCAATTCGTCCACCTGTCAGTCATCAATGCCCAGTCAACAACCTACCAACTCATTTCCACGTCACTGTATGACCATACGTCCTGTACATTCAGCTGCCACGTCAGCACTATACAGACTGTATAGTCATCAAATTTTGCTTGTTTGGCAAAATGAACAAAACATGATATATTTCTCATATGGTTTTTGTTTGAGCCCGTTCAAGTTGCCCTGGGTTCGTATCAACGAGGCCTACGAACACATCCATTTTGAAGAGATTCTGAGCACTTTTATTTTTAGGCCTTCCTAGACCCATCTTGGCTCCTGGATCCAATTATGAATCACACCTCCCCACTAAAGACCTTTTGGTCCTCCAAAGGGTTACAAAATAGACCTTACTGATTACATACTCATAAGGATAAACAAAACACTATGTTGTTCAAAATGATGTTATAATAGGTCATCATTTCAACACGTGTGATTACATTAATGGAAGAAAAATACAATGAAGATGTGACATCCACTTATGGAAAAACCAAGTGACTGTTTTATTTCCTTCATGTTGTTCCTCTTGCTTTGATGGTACTGTCGCTTCCTTTGTGAGTACATGCGCAATCCTTTTTTTCTTCTTTGGACGAAGCTCCAGATTAAGCTTCCAACATTTAGCCTTTTGATGTCCACCCCTGTTGCAATAATTGCAGTGGTTTTTTGGCATCCAAACTTGTTTTCCCTTCTCTTTCTTTTGTTGTGGAGTTGAGTCTTTATCTTGTGTCTCCTTCCTGGTCGACATAAACTTCCTGTACAAATATTGCCTCTTCCAACACTTGGCCACACAACACTTAGGTGAATGACAAAAAGTACAAGGATACATATTCCACAAGTTTTGGATTTCATGATTATGTTTTTTATAATCAAAAAGAGATTTAGGAAAACCATGACCGTTATACCTTTCTTGTGTATCTTCACTTTTCTTTGGATATGACTTACATTCACTATCACCATCAGGGAGTGATACACCATCACCTTTCGTGAACTGTTCTCGCAATGACTTAGGTTGGTCATTTGAAACATTACGTGCTTCCCATGTTTTGGAGAATTCTCCAATCTCCACTTCACCATATCCCAATCCTAAATAGTGAGGTATTTCCTTAACCTCTATGGGATTAAAAATACCTTGTCCCTTAATTCCAAGGCCCTTTCCTTCATAACCCATCTTGGTTAGCAATTTCAAACCTATACCTTTTGTATGTTTTTCAAATGCACCAAAAGAACCATCTTGATGGGAAGAATGCAAAATTGATGAATGACTTCCATTGCATACCTCAAATATGTTTTTTGAATTCAGTGTAGAAGGAAATTCCTTCAATTCTTCTTCGCTTTTGTTGTTCTTTGAATATTTCCCTTGAACCGATCTCTTTCATTCCAAATAATCTTCATACAACACTTTCACCATCTCCAACATGGCAAAGAGAGTTTTTCGCATATCCTTCTCATCTTGAGAAAGTCCCTCTTTAGATTCCATTTTCTCAACTGAGATGAGATTTTCCCTGGTAAACATGCAAACTCAAAAACCAGCTGTCAACTAGCTCTGATACCACTTGATCCGAAAAGATCTTTTAACGACAATGGTTGAGTTATTTTGCATGAGTTAAATTACCATTTAGGAAATTAATGAAAGAGGAATAATTAATGAGGAAACATAGAAGCCATTAATAAATATACAGATCTAGAAATAAGCATGAAGAAACCGCAAACCATAAACACCAAAGTGATAATGGAGTTCGACAATCTCGTCTACGTCTCTAGGCCTTTGTCTCGGTGGGTGAGGCTTTCTTATTTCTGTTCAAAGCTTCAAATGTACATCATAAAAGTGCCAATGGATTAAAAAAATGAGTTATTTGTGTTTTGCTAGATCTCAAGAACCCATCAAAATGGACGGTACTGAAAACGAATGAACGAAGCTCCCAGAAATGGCCCGCAAAGGTGGGCTCCTCAATATCTTCCCTGCATAAAAATGGATTTGCCTCAACAATTCATCAACATTTTCCTAATCTGAACCTCCTTTATGGCTCCAAGAACCTCTGGTTTATATAGGCCTGAAGTTGGTAACAAACTCCCAATTTCCCCCCAAGATCTGGCCTTAAAAAGAGCCCAAGATCCACCAAAAATGGATTAAATCTCCCAAATCTAGCTAATAATCCATTAAAAATCTTAATATATAATGTAAAACCCACTATTTCGAAAATAATTAGGGCACAAATGCCTAGTCATATAGCGCCCTCCATGTGGCCCTGTGCTAGTCTAGTGCGTTGGTCTGGCCCTTGGTTGCAAACATAGCCATATGGCCTGGTCCTAAAGCATCCATGCACCCCAACTGGATAGACCCCTGGTCGTGACCCCCTGGTCACACGCCTTGGTCGACGGGCTAGACCGACCGACCGACGCTAATCCCTAGATATTTGAGCCATACACTAAAAAGGTGGTCATATCAAACGGTACATATGGCCGCGCCGGGGGCTGACCCTCCACATTAAAGTCTACGCCAATGATTAACACATCTGGTCACATGACCGAGTCATATGGTGGAGTACATATGCGTCAAGGTTGGCCAAAACTCTGCACCAAACAACAAAAGGGTAGGGTCATATATGATGGTTGTATGCACCGAGGGTTGTGGCCTAGCCCCAACCCTTAACTCCACCATTTGAACTTTGGATTCAATTCAAATAAAACTTTTAGACCATTGTTAATAAGCTCCACCATGGACGGGCTAGTAGCCCGGCCCTGCCAAGTCGCTCGCCATCTGGACCGGAGGTCATGGGTTCGAATCCCCCGAAGTCCAACAATTTTTTTCCCAAACATCCAACGGAGGGGTGCCATGTGGCAGCCCAAGACTGGGCCACGTGGCACCATACCACTCACTCAGATGAGGACACGTGTCAACAAACCATTCGACCAACTGTCTGCCCACATGTCTTCCCAGTCAACGCCATTGTACCTACCATGTCATCTTATTTCCATGTGTCATACGATTGTACGGTCCTTGCCACGTCAGCTAGTATGGATGTGCCACGTCAGCTTGTACGGACAACCACATGTCACCCTTGCAGTGGTGTCATGTGTCACAATCCAATTCGCCCACCTGTCAGTCATCACTGCCCAGTAAACAACCTGCCAACTCACTTCCATGTCACTGTATAGTCATACAACCTATACAGTCAGTTGCCATGTCAACATTGTACGAACTGTACAGTCATCAAATTTTGCATGTTTGGAAAAATGAACAGAATGAGATATATTTTTCATATGATGTTCATTTGAGCCCGTTCAAGTTGCGTTGGGTTCGTATCAACAAGGTCTATGCACACGTCCGTTTTGAAGAGATTCTGAGCACTTTGTTTTTTAGGCCTTCATGGACCCATCTTGGTTCCTAGATCCAATTCTGGATCAATAGATGATCCCTTGGATCGATCCATCATCATTAGACCATTCATATCAATCGTGCTTAAGTGAAATGGTGTCTTTAGACACTACCATTTCTCTCAGATCCTCTGTTCTCCTCTGTGGTTATCCACTTGTCCCAACATGGATCACTTATTGGCAATGGTCATCAATAGTCAAGAAGATATATTGGTCATATCGAAGAATTCATTCTACAATATTAACACATATTATAGTGGAAATATTTTAGTCCTCTAACCTTGTACCTAATAGGGGGTGATATTAGTGATTGACAATTAGGCTTCAAGTTTCAAAGTCATATCAATCGAGTAGTAACAAGCGAGTGTGGTTTGGTTTGTGGTCATCCAAAAACCACCAGATTGGTTTGTGGTTTTCCTTAAACCTCCATTTAGTATAATACTTACAACTTATGCTAGAAAACAGTTTGTGGTCATGTTTAAACCTCCATTTGAGAGCACTTCCAATTAATAGAAGACATCAACTTCTGTCTAAATTAGGAAATGTTCCAGGAACCAATTAGCCTTAGATCCAAGTTATAGGGTTTATGGTTTTCCTTAAACCATGACTTTTGTTTAGTAGAAGACATCATCTTTTGCTAGCCATTTGGTTTGTGGGCATCCCAAAACCACCAGATTCATAGAGCACATTCAACCATTGGCAACTGTCCACTTCTAGATTTCAGATATCCACTTCCAAATTTCATCTCTATTCTTGGACTCACATACACCCATTCGGATTAAGGGGGGGATGTTGGAAACCTAATATGTTAGGGTTTGTATATCTTGTATTATTCACTTGGAATATGAAAAGTCAAGTGAAAATCATCATCAAGAGTCCAAGAGACCTCTTGGAAGATGAATCCAAAGGTCATGATAATGTATTTATATGGGTATCGTATTAATGAAATAACATTCCACATTTATCTACATCTGTGTGCATTCTAAAATTTTCAATTAGTAGTGAGCACTTACTGAAGGAAAACTAATGACAATACTCGAATAAAAGAAAATCTTACTACAAAATATTACTTCTAAAACATTATTAAATATACTATTATATGGCAAAAATTTAAGAAATTATTTTAAACACTATTGAATATACCATTATATGACAAAAATTAAATAAATTTATTTAATATAAAAAAATCCTTGAACTTAAAAAAATTCCTAAAATGTATCATTTTAACTATATTTTACTTCAAAAATATGAGAGTGAAGGATTTCACACTTAGTCATAATGATGCATGACCTTTAGGGTGAAAATCAAAGGTTAGTCATTGTGATTAAACCGTTGAAACTCAGATAATAAATGGAAATAAGGGGAACAAAAAAATTATTATTTATATTTAAAGTTAATGTGAGAATAGAAAGGCAAAAGAATAAATAACGGGAAAATTAATATTAAAGAGTCGAGATGTAAAGGAAGAAATAATAAAGAATTAATTTATAATATTAAACAAATAGAAAGAGGATGCAAGGAAAAAAAGGAAGAAATAAGAAGAATTAATTTATAAAATTAAATGAATTAAAATAAGGGAAAATTATGAATATACTACACAATTTATTTTTAGAAATCTCATGTATCTTCAGAAAAAAAATCCTAAAATTTAACATTTTAACTATACTTTACTTTTTTTTAAAATTATGTGTTTTTTTAAACACAAGCCCTGATGATGGCAAAAATCTGTCCCCTTTGTTTGATAATAGGTGAACAAGATACCTCATCCCATATATCGTTTGGATATTTATATCAAAAAATAGTAATAGGGTTTTGAGATAAAGTGAAATATAATGTATTTGAATAATATAAAATATTCACAGACCTTAAAGAATTATCCTAAAAGTTCACCTTTTGACTATAATTTTCTCCTAAAAATACCTTGCTGCAAATCCTAGTCATCAAGTATCCCAACTAGCACTTTCTACGAGTCCCAAAAGATTGTGTTGGCTACCAGTTGTTGTAGAACTATGGATTATTGGTAAAAGCTTCTATGTTATTCATGCAATTCAATACAAGGCTATGATGAATGTGTGGATGATTCATGATTCTGAAAGCAAATATGGAGCATCTCCAAGAAGATTGAAGTTTGTTGTACTCTAGCAACTAATCTAATTGGATAGCTAGTTAAAGATGCATTGTTTTAATTATTGTTGTAACTATTTTAAATAATGTGTTACATTTTATTTATTCGTTATGATAGACTTCAAGAACCACGGGAAGAATCCATAATTCTCAAGTGTGTTGCTCCATAAATTTCATTACTAAAGTTGTTAAATAGTTGATTTTCTATAAATGGATGGCTACGTCTACCTCATATACATGAATAGCTAGATGGGAATATATATAAATATAAAAATATACTCCGATACAATTTGTTGTATATTTTCATTAACATTATGAATACAAACATGTTTTTCCCCAATTATTACGTGATTAATCGATTGTTGAGTTTAAGACTAAGAGTTCATATACCATTAAAAATTCCTCGGTGTCTTTCTCGATTCTCTATAAATGGCTACGCCTACCCCAGTACATGAATAGATATATATAGAGATATATAAAAATAGACTCAGATACAATTTTTTGTATATTTTCATTAACATTATGAATACAAACATGTTTTTCCCCAATTATTACGTGATTAATCGATTGTTGAGTTTAAGACTAAGAGTTCATATACCATTAAAAATTCCTCGGTGTCTTTCTCCAGAGAGGAACATGTGTGTTGCTTGACACATATTTATGTTTATATACATATATAATTGTCTTTTTTTTATTGCTTAAATGTTTGCTTACTTTTACAGTCTTGTTTATAGTTTGAAGTGTGTTGCAGTAAGTGATATTTTAGTCATTCAATAATTAATGGTTTAAAGTTAATATCTTATGCTAAAAGTGTTTTACTATTATACCAGTGCTTTTTTTTTTTTCTTCAAAGAAAAAATTGGATTCACATAGTTGATAATGGTATTATTAAATTTTCCAAGAAGCTAACTAATCCTTTGAACCCTGCATACTTTGCACAATACCCTCTATGTTTAAAGTCTTTAGGTTGAGCCAACAAGTGCACTAGTAGACTATATTCCTTGCTTGAAATTAACAGGGTATAAATAGACCTATCAATAGTATTTCATACATGATGGTCTATTTTTAATATCTATATCTAAGCTTCTAAGTCTATAATATTTGGCATAAGGGAAACACATCAGACACGTTTTGATCCTTATCCTACACTCATCAGTGCATGTCAATATTCTTTTGTTATCTTGTTACTTTGATTATGAGCATTGACATGCTATAAGGAGCATATCAAAGGGTTCCATATTCCCACTTAGATTAATTTTAAGTTGTTTTTGCTTCCTTAATGTATGGGATTTTTTATCAGTATCTTTCAAGGTTATATTGTGAATATGGGTCTAACACACATATGTGGAGAGGATATCCATGCCTATATTCTGTAGGCATAAGCAACATGTGTTATAGTTGCTTATATCCTACACTTCCTATCATACGTTTCAAAATCCTTCGGTTCATTTTATGAATTTTGGGATTTCCTAGTTTAGATATTTATTGTGGTACAGGTTCTAGTGATCAACCATGCATATTTACAATCAACCACACATATTAATGATCATTTGTGCTTATTAATAAACAACCATACATATGGATATGTGTAGTTTAATTCATTTCCTACCACTAGTATGAAAACAAAGAATATCACTAGTATGAAAACAAAGAAGAGAGGAGAAAAATAAGAGAAGATACTTCCTACATAGGTTGAGGCAGATAAGTGCCAAATCTTCCTTCCTCATTCTTTATTAATTCTAATGCATTCCACCGAGGGTTTTCATACTTTCATGGGTGGAATTAGGTTTGTACTAGGTCACATGTATTTCCCCCATAATAGTTGTGAGGATATCCTTAATGACTTTGGTAGATCACCAAATTGTGCCTGGATGATAGGTGGTTTGAGTATTGGAAATTTTCATTTAATGTTGACCCAAAATTGGTCTTTGGGATCAACGTGATTTTTTTATCTTCCCAAGCTAGCAGGAGGGTTTCTATAAGCATCCTAACAAGCTTTGGTTCCAGTCAAAGAAAGTGGTAGGATTCATAGTTATTATGAACCTTTACCATTAAAGAGTATCAAGAGGTTAATTTCAAAGGTTTATTCAAACACATAGTGATTTAAAAGACAATATAAGAGTATGAATCATTGATTTTAAGTCACTTGGTCTAAATTTGAGTCAATTACAAGGCCTATTCACGATGGTAATCAATACCATTTTGTCCAATAGTATATTGTCAACACCCAAGGGGGCTCAATCTGGCCTTGTTCGGCTTGTTTCGAGACCACAATATTCCCCCCTAGGGGAGGTCATACTGGGATTATTTTAGAGTAATGTAACCCTCCCATATCATAAATCCCTATGTCAAGGATATTCAATTCAAATTTCATGAGGTGAATACTCAATTTGCAAAATTTTCAACCTTGGCCCCTTTCATTGGTCATTGGATGAGTCCCATGTGAAATGATCTTTCATGGACAATAAAATGATCTTTATTCATTTTATATAAAACAAAATGATTATAACATGTAGGTATGTAAGGTACCAAATGTATTTTATAAGGAAGAAAGAGAAATATTACGAAAAATACTAGCAGAGCACCAAAATATAGATAATAGTAACACCGTCAATGATACCTTTATTGATAGAAATCCAAGTTCACTTGCTTCTTCGAGGGGGAAACCTCCAACAAAGCATATATATATTACAATAATTCTCAAGACAAGACTTTTCCATGCATTCTACTCCTATTTATAATAATTCTATCTTCTAAAAACATTCTAGAGGAAGACCTTTCTAGAAGCAGAAGCTTCTATTAAGTCTTCTTACATTAGAATTATTCACATTATTATATAGGCCTTATTTACTAACGTTTTTCTTTATTACATAGAAAACATATTGTTCTACCTACATGAGGGGTTAAGGAGGTTAGGTCCCTAATCAGAGGGTCAGCAGGTCTAATTGGATTTCAAGGTTACAGTGTTATCTATCTTACTATCACCTATTTGACATATTCACGATGGTAATCAATACCATTTTGTTCAATAGTATATTGTCAACACCCAAGGGGGCTCAATCTGGCCTTGTTCGGCTTGTTTCGAGACCACAATATCCCCCCCTAGGGGAGGTCATACTGGGATTATTTTAGAGTAGTGCAACCCTCCCATATCATAAATCCCTATGTCAAGGATATTCAATTCAAATTTCATGAGGTGAATACTCAATTTGCAAAATTTTCAACCTTGTCCCCTTTCGTTGGTCATGGGATGAGTCCCATGTGAGATGATCTTTCATGGAAAATAAAATGATCTTTATTCATTTTATATAAAACAAAATGATTATAACATGTAGGTATGTAAGGTACCAAATGTATTTTATAAAGAAGAAGGAGAAATATTACGAAAAATACTAGCAGAGCACCAAAATATAGATAATAGTAACACAGTCAATGATACCTTTATTGATAGAAATCCAAGTTCACTTGCTTCTTCGAGGGGGAACCTCCAACAAAGAATATATATATATTACAATAATTCTCAAGACAAGACTTTTCCATACCTTCTACTCCTATTTATAATAATTCTATCTTCTAAAAACATTCTAGAGGAAGACCTTTCTAGAAGCAGAAGCTTCTATTAAGTCTTCTTACATTAGAATTATTCACATTACTATATAGGCCTTATTTACTAATGTTTTTCTTTATTACATAGAAAACATATTGTTCTACCTACATGAGGGGTTAAGGAGGTTAGGTCCCTAATCAGAGGGTCAGTAGGTCTAATTGGATTTCAAAGTTACAGTGTTAT
>SNQJ01S0024156.1:123124-146745 GCA_010110895.2 Picea sitchensis | reverse complement strand
TAGGAACAGGGTGGGAGTGTGGGTGTGGGTTTAGGAATCTAGTACAGGTGGGGTAAATTTAAGGGGGAGAATGCACAGGTGGAGAAAATTTTACTGGCAGAAGCAGGATCAGAACACAAAGCTCTAATGCCACTGTAACATGAAAGTTATTCTTTACTGAGAAATACATATTTCTGAATATTAATATATGATTGAATATGATAAAATTGATGATTACATTACCCTTGTGATGGTTTCTATATAACATTGAATGGTCACGAGCTGAGGAGGTACGTGCCTCTTGATTTAATTAAATGATATTAATTATTATTACAATTTATTATATTTATTATTATTATTATTATCATTTTTATATTTGTAACACACATAATACGGGTCCACGTCACCTTGAGTGACGTTAGAGTGCCACATCATCTCGGAATGATAGTTTCCCAACCCTTTAATCTCACAGTCAAGGTGTGTCCATGTAACCCCTGGATCGACGACCTACATTATTTCGTAACTTCGGCATTTAGGAGTTTTGCGATGAAAACTCCTCTTTGCTCCTGGAGTTGGTTGGCGCTAGGTTGACCACAACCTAGATATGATGGTCAGGAAAAGTGCCGAAGCATCCTCGGATCGACGACTCTCGTCACTTCGGGCTTCAGAGCTTATTGACACACCACACCTCAAATACCTTGGAGTGCCAAGTCTCTAGACTAAAGGATCTAGCACCACGCGTCCCCTATATATCAACGATTGAGATTTATTCCATCGTTTGCGACTTCGAGAGTCTTCACACCTTGAATACTCTCGTCCAAATTCCTCTGGAGTGTCAAGTCTTCGGACCCCGAAATCTCCTGCCACGTGGCCTCCACACATGGCAACGCTATCACTCAATACGTGGATCCCCACGTGCTCTCGACGTGACACACATTTCCTTGATCGAACGACTGAGAGGGATCCTGAAGGATCCGTAGATCCACAGTCCACATTACTTCATGACTTCGACCTTCAAGGGTTTTGACGTAACAACAACCTTGTCCTCCTGACGGTCAACATCGGGCTGACGACATTGTAGATCTGATGGTTGGGATAGTTCCCGGGCATCCTCAGATCTACGACCCAAATTAACTTTGGGCTTCGGGACTTTGGAGGATACGTCTCCCTTATGATGAATACCAAAACTCGCCAAACTCGCGAAGACTGAAGTAGTCGAGGAGTTAACGTCTACGCTCCTTCTCCAAATCTAACAGTCGTAACAGACCTTGGATCCTCCCGAACGGATCTCATTCGCTCGTCTTCCAAAAGAAAGGATCTTCCCTTTTGAGACTTCAATCTCGCTATCCTTCCCGAGCTTCGTCAGTTTTGAAAGACTTAGGCACTGGCATGTGCTTTGTGCTCTTTCTCTTGAGCTTAATAGACTCATTTTCCGAGGAGACTCAAAACAACTGGGAGCGTCGACATGCATGCATGAAATTGTGCCCAAGGTCGACGAACTCACAGTTCATTTGCTTAAACTTGAGCCACTACGAGGCTTGAGCATTTATGTGTACAAACCATATAGTTCCTTACTTGCTTAAATACACAATCAAGCAAAGATAAAGGGACACAATCTAATCATCAAACAAACATGAACATCCCTAAAACATTCATAGGATATCTGTTGGCCCTTGACCAGGTTTTGAGGAAACAGTAGTCATGTTTGACCATTTTTAGGACTTTGACAAGCTGGTCGAAGATGGAGTGCCTAGGTGAAGCAGAGATCACGTGATCTCGCCCCTTGTGCGGGATTTTTGGGATTTTAGGTTTTATGTAATGGGTATGGGATGTCGGCCCATGGGTTTACCCATGTTTAGGTCTCTTTTGTCATGTATAAATAAGTAGCTAAGCGATGTATGAAGTAGTTCTGATCGGCTTTGTGAAAGAATCTGTGAAGGTTGCTAAGTGCGAATAGTTGTGAATACTTTGTGCATACTGTATGTGATACTTGCAGAGCTAAGTGCAAGTGGTTGTAGTTGGCTTTGTGCCTTGACCTAATTCGGGGAAGGAGGGTCTGGTGAAGTGTGCGCATATCTTCTGTCTCTCATGAAGTTAGCTCCGTGGATTTGTGCACAGGAGCAGAGGAATGTAAGAGGCTTGGAGATCAATAAAGAAGATGAAGAGTTGGTGGACATAGCCCCACACTGGGATGAACCACATATATCCTGTGTTATTGTGCTATGTTTTCATGATGGTTATGTTTATATTTTCTTAGTGCACTGTTTTGGATGTATGATAGATAGATACATTGATGCTTAGTGCTTGATATATAAATAAATGCTAGATCTTCTCTGATTCTATGTGTTGAATGCTTATATGTGTTTAATATTGATTACTACTGCACTGATCTACAATTAGGGTTAATTTGCGATGTGAATAAGAATCATAACTGAATGCATACTATTGGATAAGTTCTCTGTTGAAGTGTGTAATCATAGATCTGTGTCCCATCTAGGTTGTAGACACTTGAGTCCTGCAACCCCCCTGTCTCTACCTCGGGTGAGACTTCATCTGCTTCATAGGTGTTGCCGAAAGGGATGATAGTTAGGGTTTTGTTGGTGTGTTGTTGAAGCATTGAGCCCTGGGTTTGCCATTGCGCCAACAAATGGTTCCATTGTCGGGACTGAAACTGTGATTGCTGGGAAATGAAGAAAAGAAAAAGATCGATGCATAGATCTGTTGATGTAGTGTGCAATATTTTACTCGAATTACAAAGCTTTGTGCTAAGAAAAAGAAGTATGATTTGAAGAAAAGAGGTAAGATCTTAAAACTTTGTGCTCTGGTAAAGGTAAGATAAGTGAAATTTTTTCTTCGAAAGTATGGATCTAGGTATGTTTGACAGATTTTTTCCTAGTCTGAAAACTAGGGCACAACTAGAATAAAATAGATTTGATCTGAATAGATTTGATAGAAAGGGTGAAAGATATGTTATTCCTATGCATAGAAAGAATTTTTGGACTGACAAGTGGATGTAGGAACCTAGAATGAATGTTTGCAGATTGCAGGTCCATCACTATGATCCTAGTGCACAGTACAAAAAAGGTTGGGGATAGTTTAAGAGAAAGAGAGGATTGATATTATGTTATAACTGCAGAAGATTGGGGCATCTTGCTAAGAAATGCCCTAGTACAGGTCTTGTTTATCTTTGTTGTAAAGATGTTGGTCATGAGGTTTTAGATTTTCCTAGAATGATTGCTAAAGTTGAAAAGATGAACCTGAGACAAGAAAACTATGAAGAAGGTCAATAAACTAAGGATATGTTAGAGAACTAGAAAGAATCCGAGACTATGTTATTACAACTGAAAGAAACACTGAATGATCATAGAGACATTAGTTTACCAGAGATCTTAAAAGAGAAGAAGTGCATAGAAACAAGAATAGGAGACTTCAACATAGACCGTGTTCTGGATGAGGAAACACAGGTGAATATCATTCCAAAAAGAACTTGGAAAATTTTGGGAAATCCTGCCATGATTCCTTCATTGAGAAGGATATGATTGTTTAAAGGAAAGATGATAACCCTATGTGGAATAGTTACTGATTCACCTATGATTTCCCATGGAACATCGACCGAAGAATAATTCGAAGTCAAAAAATTTGTTGAGAACAACACCCCTTTTGCAATTTTGTTAGGAAAGACTTGGATTGAGAAAGATCAGATCCGAAGGAAAGAGGAGGAAAGAGCTACATAATAGAAAAACAAATAATGAAGAGACTTCATAGCCAAGAAAATAGAGCGACTAGTACAAGAACAAGAGGACAAGTAGAAGCAACTGAGGGCCAGAGACTTAGTTGCCGAAGTTGAAATAGAACAGGAAGGCTTGAAAAATCTGTCCATGCAGGATAGAAGGACACCTACCCCAGAAATAGTAAGAGAAGAGATATTACATTTGAACCCTTTGAAATACCCTCAACAATGCGAAGTTACTACGCTAAGAGAAGATAAGAACAAGAATGGAAAGAGAAACCCCATGACTCAGATCACAGGGAAGAATGCAAGAAAGTTCAACAAGAAGAAAATAAAGTTAGAAAGACTATAGGAAGTTCCAGAGGAGACTTCGTAGAAAGCAGGCTTACAAAACTTGAACCTCGTCGGAATAGCAGAACCGCATAGAATGACACTTCGCCACGACGAAGCTATATGACCATTGGAGGTGTCCCGACTGTTAGAACGACGCTCTGAAATGACTAGAAACATAGTTATTGCTGAAAAGATTGCCATTGAACCATTGAGACTGTGCCATAACCGATGGATTCGTATTGATTAAGTAATTTCGACCCGTTGAAGGAATCCATTACGACGTTGCTTATTTAATTTTTCGAATGCCGCACTGGGACCACTTTTTCAAACTGAGATATTCCAGCTATCAGAGAAGTGATTGCATACCGCACTGTGTTGTCTAAGACCTCACCACTGATTCGATTACCTTGAGTGTCCATTCACCTACCCAAGCTATTTGATTACGAGCGTGTATGTTGGGCGACCTTAGTGTAGTTGATAAATCTATAGAAGAGATCTTGATCGACCTTATGGCTGAGAAAGTTATGTCCGTAGGTATACATGCATCACCGACGGGTGGGTTGCAAGGATCCCCCTCAACTGGACATCGATCTGTGCCTTCCTGAACCGCGACAGAGAAGAGAAACAAGCATCGAGACGATTTGGTGAATGCAAAGAAGATTTTGTTAGTCTTGCTCGACTATATCCCGCCCTTGGATGGCGTGGTTAGTTGTGACAACATCTCAAGGGATTTTGAGTATACACTCATCACTGTGTACCTTCCGAAAGGGATACGTGTAGTAGGATCACAGTTGGGACTGATCCCAGCTCTAAAGATAATTGATTTCAATTTTGGTGACAAAAATAATTATGCGATGCTCACACTGCATTGCTACCTCACGAAGACGACTCAAAAGAAGCCCAAGATAATTCCCTAGCCATGGATCAAGGAGAATGCAAGATCGACAATCTTGAATGTCATGAAGATCCCCCACTTCGGTAGACATCAGGAGGTTAACGCCTGCATTAAAATCTTCTTGTCGTGCTACCATGATGTGTATCTTTGGTTGGATAGGCGCATCACTGTGGATCCAACACTGATCCACCTGATCACCAAATTAAGCACGAGGGAAACAAACCCTCATAAATTCTACCTAGGGAAGACGTCAGATCGCTCTTTGGTGCAGCGCATCAAGGAGGTGTCTGGTGATGTGGAGAAAGGGAAGTGAGGCTACAAGGTAGCCTCCATCCAGGATGGTGCAGTGTGCCTAGCTTGTCAGTTGATAGTGGACAAGCTCGTCAGAAAGAACCACCCTACGCAGGTAATAAAATTCGTAGTCGACCCTGCAGGGAAGTGTGTCGAAGGGATGCGGATGAACAGAATGAGATACCTCATCAACGAGTTCCACTTTAGTTTGTTGTTGATATTAATAGAATTTGTCACTTGGGATATGCCGAAGGGAGCGACATTCCCGAAATTTGAGCCATTAGAATCAATCGTCGTGAGGTTCACCACATTATGGTATACAAGTGACATGGTGCAACAATGGAAATAAAATGAGGTGTTCCACACTTATTACTTGCAACTCAAGCACGCCATTGAATCATTCCCTTGAATGACCCTGAATACCTTGCATACATACAGGCCGCTAGCAAATTTCCGCCTAGACAAACACTTCATTTACATCACTACGTGTAGGGACGAAAGCAAGGAGGAGCTGTAGTCCTATTACAAATTGGCTGATGAAGACATGGAGGAAATAACCAAGGAATGGCCCGACAAATTCCTTGTACCAGTCGAGAAGATAGAGTTTTCTAACCCCAACATCATCAAAATCCCTCTGGTCACCTGGACCGAGTATGACGGACCAAGCAACAAAAAGAAAAATAAGAAAAAGGAGGAAGTGCAGGGCATAGACTGTGAGGAAAATAACAACGCATCGGAGGAAATTGCATCTGAATCACCTATAGGAGGAGGAGGCAACGAATTAAACCAAGAGGAGGAAGGAGAAGAAGACAAGCAAGAAGAGGAAAAAGTAACACCACCAAAGGACCCCCTTACAAAGGCCGAGACATCAAAGAAAAGGAATGGTTATACACAGACACCCTCCGCGTGGAATAAATCCCGAGCCACTAAGCTTCAGTCGCAGAATGTGCTCACATTGGATGATATCCAACTCATCATCACAGCTGTAAAATATTGTTCAGAGGATATCCTGCAGAGACATGAAGTCAAAGAAGAAACATGGTATGACGGTATTGAGAAAAAACTGAAAGACACCCAACAAACTATCCAGTCGAGCCATGTAGTGTCTGTTGCGCCATCCTCAACAAAAAGTGTAGAATTGGGGGATGAGCCTACCCAACTATGTAGATTAGCAGATGTGACAGAGACCAGACTTCATCAAGTCCAGGAAGAGAAGGAGAAGGCCATAGAGGCCTTGAAGCAAGAAAAGGAGGAGGCCTTATAGCAACTCTGGGTTGCACAAAAAGAGATAGAGGACCTTCGAGCGAAGTTCGAAGAGGACAAAGAGAAAATCTAGAAAGAGAAAGACTAGCTGCTTGTTGAGAAGATTGTGGTTAGAGAGGCAGTGACTAGAGAAGTTCACTCTGTGCCGGGCTTGGCACAGATGGGAGAAGAGGCAGTCAAGAGCCAAGTGGGGAAGCTCACTGAGGCCATTCAACATCTTCAGGAATGAGTAGCAGAGCTAGAAATTCAAGTAGTGCCTAGCACTCTACAAGAAGTACAAGATCAATGAGAAGAAACTTCCAGGACCGCAATAGAAAGAATTAGGGCATTGACCGTGGAATGTAAGAAAATCAGTGACCGAAGTGCGAAGACCTATGAGTGCCTTGCTGAAGACCTGAAATTGAGGATATTGGAGCCACAACTCCAAGAGGTGAAGCAACAGGCGTTAACTGTGCAAGCGTAGTTGATGTAGCTTACAACAGTTGAGAATATGAAGAGGTCATAGAAGAAGCACGCAGTTTAGTAGCAAGTCACTTCCATCCAGAGCCGAGTTATGGAGATGACCCAGAGACTCCAGCCGATGCAGGATGAAGCCTGCACAATTTTTGAAGAGCTGGAGGGACAAGACACACAGCTGGAACAAGTGGTCACAATAGTAGAACAACTCCTGGAAGGGCCTGTCACCGAGCAAGTACTTCAGGAGTTCGTCGAGCAGGAGGCTCTGGTGAAGAAATAAGCTGAGGTAGCTCGATCTAAGATTGAGGCCTTCGATGCACTTTTTCCCAGATTAGAGTGACTTAAGACGAGTCACAGGTGAGTTTTGGGAGCCTGTTGGCCCTTGACCAGGTTTTGAGGAAACACTAGTCATGTTTGACCATTTTTGGGACTTCGACAAGCTGGTCTAAGACAGAGCACCCAGGCAAAGCGGAGATCACGGGATCTCGCCCCGTGTGAGGGATTTTTGGGATTTTAGGGTTTATGTAATGAGTATTGAATGTCGACCCATGGGTTTACCCATGTTTAGGCCTCTTTTGTAATGTATAAATAATTAGCTAAGCGATGTAGGAAGTAGTTCTGATCGGCTTTCTGCAAGAACCTGTGAAGGTTTCTATGTGCGAATAGTTGTGAATGCTTTGTTCATACTGTATGTGAGACTTGTAGAGCTAAGTTCAAGTGGTTGTAGTTGGCTTTGTGCCTTGACCTAATCCGTGGAAGGAGGGTCTGGTGAGGTGTGCGAATATCTCCTGTCTCTCATGAAGTTGGCTCTGTGGCTTTGCGCACAGAAGTAGAGGAATGTAAGAGGCTTGAAGATCAATAAAGAAGACGAAGAGTTGGTGGATGTAGCCCCACATTGGGGTGAACCACATATATCTTGTGTTATTGTGATTTATACTATGTGTTCATGATGGTTACGTTTATATTTGCTTAGTGAATTGTTCTAGATGTATGATAGGTAGATCCATTGATGCTTAGTGCTTGATATATGAATAAATGCTAGATCTGCTATGATGCTATGTGATGAATGCTTAGATGTGTTTAATATTGATTACTACTGCGCTGATCTACAATAAGGGTTAATCTGTGATGTGAATAAGAATCATAACTGAATGCATACTATTGGCTAAGTGCTTTGTTGAAGTGTGTAATCAAATATCCATGTCCCAGCTAGGTTGTAGACATTTGAGTCCTGCAACCCCCCCTGCCTCTACCTCGGGTGAAAATTCATCTACTTTGTAGGTGTTTCCGAAAGAGATGGTAGTTAGGGTTTTGTTGGTGCGTTGTTGAAGCGTTTAACCCTGGGTCTGCCCCTGTGCCAACAATATCCAACTTTAATTTATAGTTACTGTTCAATTACACAGGATATGAGATTACTTATCTATTACAGGTTGCAACCAACTAACTGACTATGGGTGTTCACCTTTCCACCCAACCATAGGCTTAGAAGCATTCATTCTTAGCGCTCTGGCCACTCCCATGCCAAGCCATGATATCACTAAGGAATTTATGCCAATTCTTAGAGATCCTTTCTCTGTCACACTTTTTGTGAGGTTTATCAGGTGCTTCCTCAACATCAAGCTCACGACTTTCTGCTCAGGTCCTATTCTCTGCAAACTCTCAGAGATTTATTTCTTTGTCATGACCTCGGTAAGGTTTATCAGATGCTCCCTTAGCATCAAGCTCGTGGCCTTCTGCTCATTCTCAGCTGGAGATCTTTGCACATTCTCCTCTCTTCTTTTTATTGTCTACATGCCTTGCATGCACATCCCTCCTTTGGAAGGTTCTCCTTCCTATCCAGTTCCTTCTGTCAGAAGGAAACTTGGGTCACCCTGGGTCTGTAGGACCCTATGGTACTTCGGGTTGACGTTATTCAACTATACCATGCTTCTATTCATGGGGTGGTTGATGGTTCATCCACTGGTCCTTTCTTCATTAGCTGATTACTATCCTTGGAAACCAGAGGAGGTTTATTATCCTCATCAAAGGGAAAACTTGGGGCCATTTGACATACTGAACCCTCTCTACAGTTTTCCCATTCTTTCCTCTAGTGATATCATGACCAATACTTCAAGGCTTCATCCCCACACTCAATTATGAGCAATTTAATTAATAACACATTTACATTGTTCCCATGTCGCAACATGGTGATCATGATAAATGATTAATTACAAGCTGGGGGAAATAAGGGTGTTACAATCCCGTCACCCTTAAAGGAACACCGTCCTTGGTGTTCTTTCTCAGTAACACCTGTCATGCCTTTTTTCATTCAACTGCTTTAGAAATATTGATCCTTTTTATTGGTTAGGTCCTTTCCAGACTCTTGGTCTTCATTAACTTCCTTCAAAATTCTGGGACAACAAGCATATTAATCACAATTTCATGCAAAAGAAATTGTTGTTGTGCAAAATTCAAGAGGAAAATTTCATACTATAACACAATACTTATCTATGCAGCTCATGGATTTGCATCCACATGGATGTCTTGTTATGTTGGCTTTCTATTTTTCCTAGATAGTGTGCATGATCCCAAACAATAGTTTACAAGGATGATCAAAGTCTCCTCTTCCTTGTGGTCACTCACCCTCCAGGCTCAGGATTAGGCATCCCCTTCTCTGTTATACAATCTCTTGGGTGATCCATCTTTCCTTTCAAAGTATTTCTCACAAGGGAAGAGTTCCAGAGACTTCATTGAGTCTTATAGTCGAGGCAACCCTTAGACTTGCTCTGCCGAGGCATCCCTCCGGCTTGTGTTTCCATAACACAACATGTTCTAGGGTGATCATGGCTTACCAAAATTTTTCCTGTCCCAACAGTAGCCATCTTCATGCTTTCCAGCTTGACAACCTTCATCTATCCTTTCTGGACAGATCTTTTCTTCTCACTTGTATCACATGTATACAAAAATTTATGAGATATCATCATAAATTTTAAATTTCAGAATTTTATTGCAAATATGTCAACCACAAATTTTCCAATTTCCTCATTTATTTTTAGATATGTTTCGCACATGAACTAGATCCACAAATATGGGACTTTCCTCCCCATAGTAGTTTGGCTCAACAGGAAATTGGTATTCCTTATGGGCTTACAACATTTCCATATTCAAGACCCTTCTCTTCCTACAATTTCAACATTGCTCAGCCAAACAAATTGTTAGTTCTCATGCACATTATATTTTCATTGCACACTTGTAGTGGTTCAAAAATCAATTTCAAAAATGTGCATACTAACAATTGAATTCATTTGCTCAAAAAGAAAATACCATTCTTTGTAGTTTGACTCAACGAGAAATTGGTCTTCCTTATGGAATTACAACATTTCCATATTCAAGACTCTTTTCTTCCTGCACTTTCAACTTCAATCAACCAAACAAATTATTAGTTTCCCATGCACATATATTTTCATTGCACCTTTACAATGAAACCACAAGAAAATTTTAAGTTGTGCATGCTAACATTCAATTCACTTTTATCTATTCAATGATATAAAGATACAAGAAATATGATTCCTTACACATGCATCATTTCAGCACATCAAACCTTTCCAAAATCAATTCAACATTAAGTGAATTTAATCCAGGGTCAAGATCCGTGGCCACATGCACATACCATACACCCTTGCATTGATTTCAAGTTTACCATACTTATGACAAACGTCTTGCAATGGTGTGTTGGATTTCAACCAACCTCTTCACCATATGTCTTATTCATTCTCATCCACTCTTACATCAGGACTACGCTTCCCGCTACACGTTGATCATGATCCAAAATCAATGCACATGAAACTAAATGTTTCTCTTGAATGCATCCAAGCATTCTTCCTTCATTAGTCACCAGAGTGCCAACACTCATGGCCACCCAATTTTCTCTTTTCTTTAACACCTCTACAATTGAAGTAGAGCAATGAAATATACTTCTTCCACAATGTGAAGCTCTATACATGCCCCATTCTTTTACCACATGCATCTCCTCAATGCATTAATTCGACATGATGTCTATGAACACTTTTGTTTCCATTCATTCCTTGATTGGTCAATGTTTTCATGACATATCAGTTCATGAATTATTCCAAGGATTACAATCAGTCTTTACTGCTAGAGGTTAACACCTCCATCATTTAGGTTCTCCTTCCTAAATCATACCCTACTTGGTTATCCAAGGCATACAACTACCTTTCAAAATTTCATGCATATAATTAAGACCATAAAACATTTTAGAAGAGATTCTTACCCAATCCCTTCATACATTGTGCCACATATGCATGAATATTTTTATACCTATTCGAGCTTCTAGAAACCCCTCTGATATTACCCCATCAGTGGTGCTCCATGGGGACTTTTAAGGTCCCTTCAACAATTTGTCAACAACAACCTTCTCATAGTCATCCTGTGCTTGAGGTTGTCCATTATTGACAACTGTCTTTCTCAACAACCCCATTCTATTTATTTCTACAAATGACATACATCATAAATACATTAGTCATCATGTAAATTAAAATGCAAGTATTATATCATTTAAATCATTCAAACATTTTCAAACATGTCCTAACATATATTTATAAACTGCATCACAGTATCCTTAATGTTTTCATGAGTGCAACACAAAAAGTTCTCAACTGTTTCTACAGTAATACAACCATCATCATTATGGTGTCAAAAAATTTACTTTCATCAGCGTACCAACTTTCTCATCCTAGAGAAAACATAATACACAACAAGAAAAGAATTGAGGGCCCTCCCCTTCTTCCAACTCTTTCTACACCGCCTAGGAATTTTCAGCCCAGCTGAGTTATTTCTAAGGCCTCACTGCCTTTTATTAACATGGCTTCAACCAAGCCTTTTCAATCAAACATACTCATTTATTCATTCTCTCTTTTTTCAACTGTACTTGTTCTCATAACTGCTCATATAAGAGCTACAACTCTGTAAGCAATTCGAAGTTCTTAGGGTGGAAAAGTGTTCCTCCTTTTTCCTTTTCTTTGCTTTTGAAATTTAATCCCTGTTGGGATCTTCCTGCTCTTTTCCTTGAGAAGCCTTGGTTAGGCCTCACCCTGACCTTTTTGAATACAACAACATACTTGAATAGAAAACATTTTTTTCATAATGGATCATGAACCTGTGCATCCCTCACATTACCATCCAGTTATCAAAATGATCAATATTAATTTATTAGTCTTCTATTCATTACATGATGTTTTCAAAATGTAATCCATGATTCTTATATATATATATATATAATTTTGTAGCTCACTGCTTAATTATCAACAGTCATTAACTTTATGACTTTGTTCTCTTGATAGATTCTTCACACAGTTCCTCCACAGGGAAATTCTTCAACATGCAAGTTCCTTATTGCATATCCATCACTATCTGTGATGGCCTCAACCTTGAGTTAGGTTTAGCTATTTACCAAATATTCCATAAATAATATAAAAATGCATCTTTGTCATGCATCCAAATTATGTATCACATATTCTGGTTTTGTTAACTTACATCCATGATGTACTTAACCATATGCATAATCATAAGCCTGTGTGTAGCTGCCATAGTGATCCATATTTAGGAGCAGGACAAACTGATTAATAGATTGAATACAATAAGCTTAGAGATATGGAGAATAACACAAATATCCAGTGAAAAATATCTTTTATTAAATAATAAATAGGTTGAAACTGTAAAACTGCAAAACTGAAACTTGCTCGAATGGTGGTAGCTATCTTTGAGAAGAGATGTGGCTACTACGCACATCTGTCTGAGAAGAATGGATTACAATGAGGCTCCATAGGCCTTTTTGATATTACTCATGAATTTCAAAACCCTAGACATCCAAAAACCTAACCCTAGAAGGTGAAACACCAAAAGTCATGTGGGCCCTATAGGTAAGTTGGTGTAATTTGGTACCTCAACTTCCTAGGGGCGTAACTTTTGCATACAAACTCCATTTTAGGCATGTAATAACCCATTGGAAAGGTATTTAAGAGAGATACACATTCCACCATCAAACGTTGACTTCGACTACAACTTGATTGTGGTGAAAAAAAACAACGTTTAGGGTCCCAAAACGACCCCAGAGGTACAACAAAATGTGTTGACATGAAAACATACAAAATAAGCCAGTTGGATTAGGCGAGAGGCCACCCGTATATACCTGGAGGATGTGTGGGGATTCTGACAGCCGCAGAAGTGTAGAACCCACAATTACAAAGAAGTACTGAAGAACGTGATGAACAAAAACAGACACGAGGAGCCAGTTGGAATAGGTGGGTGGCCACTAATATCCACCTGGATCAATACTGCCCCCTTAGGAAGAAATGGTCTCCATTGAGTTGATTTCCCCCATTAGGTGAGGAAAATTATGCTGGATTTGGCCCTGGGTGATCCACTTTCCTTGGTGTAGGATTTTCCCTGCCTTGACAACTCGATAAATCTGGATCCGCTGCTGGCGAGTGCCCTTGACCCATGTGTCCATGATCTGATCAGTGGATTCTTGTTCCATGCAGTCAGGGTTGAGCTCTATTGGTGTCTGTTGTTCTGCGATCTTAGAAGTGTTCAATAATGGTGGAAAACATGGCTGAAGGAGGTCCACATTGAATACTGGATGTAGACCAAGGAAGGGTGGAGTGTTGAGCTGAAAAGAATTTCTACCCACAACCTTGGTGATAGTGTAAGGTACATAATGAAGTGGGTGAAGATTTTGATGGGGCCCGGTGAGATGCTCCTTTTGCATATGTAACCAGAATTTGTCGCCAAAATCAAATTGGTGTTGTAACATGTGTTGATCATGGTGCTGCTTGTACTTAGCATTGAATTTCTGCAAAATCTCCCAGACCTGTTGGCGGATGTGCTAAATTTGCTCAATGAATTTGGTTGAATCATCGATTGCAGACTGATCAGGGGAATAGTCTATCTGTGCGGTGGAAAGAGGGAGTGCAACATCAATGGGTCCCAAGGGTTGGAATCCAAGACCCATCTTAAATGGGCTATGGTCAGTGGAACTATGGAGAGCCCTGTTGTAACTATGTTGGACATAGGAGAGATTCTCATCCCATGTACGTGTATGCTTAGAATTTTACATGCGTAGGATGTGCACAATAATCTAATTGACGACCTATGTTTGTCCATCAGTTTGGGGGTGGAAATCCATGGATTTTGTGAGCTTGGTGTCCAACAAAGACGAGAGAGTCGACCAAAAGGTGCTGAGGAACTTGCTGTCTCGGTTAGAGATTATGGTCTGTGGTATCCCAAAGTGGACCCACACTTGTTCAAGGAAGAGCTTGGCAATATCTACCACTGTGAAATTCTTATTATAGGCCGTGAGGATGGCCATCTTCAAAAATCGATCAATAACTGCAAACACACGATCATTTCCTTGCGTGGTGGACGACAAGCCAGGCATGTAATCCATTGAGATGGATTCCTAAGGCTTCTCGAGAATCAAAAGAGGGGTATATAAGCCTTACTTCTTGATGGATAGATTGGAAATGACATAGGCAGTGAAAGATCTGATATACTTACTGACATCCTGTTGAAGTTTTGGCTAATAAACATGTTTCTGAAGAATGTCCACAGTTTTCTCTACGCAAAAATTTCTTGCCACTCAACTGTAGTGGGCTTCCCAAATCATCTTTTCACTCTCTCTTGTATGAACATGGAGATGGACTAGGGGGCATAAGAGTCCGTCCTGAATGTGAAAATTAGTGACAGTTGCATCTGTACCCAAGAGATGATATGTGGTGGCGAAGTCCGGATCTTGCTGATAAAGTTGGGGCCACTTAGAGGCTTCATGTCCACAAGAAAGGAGCACAATGGTGAGTGCAGCCACAGGGGGCCAATTGAGGCAGTCAACGACATGATTGGAGATACTTGTCTTATACTTGATGTTGAGATGAAACTGCTGCAGGTAGGTGGACCACTTCTAATGGCAGTCGTTCTGCAATTTTCCTTGTGTCTATATGAACTGCAGAGGCTTCTGATCAATGTGTATGATCATCTCTTTCCCCATAATGTAATGTTTCCATTAACTTCAGGCTTGTACAATGGAACAAATTTCCTTATCATAGGTGGGGTATTTACAGACAATATCAGAGAGTGTCTCACTATGGTATGCCACCAAATGCCTGTGCTAAGTGAGAACTGTGCACACAACATAGTCAGATGCATCATTCTCAATCTCGAATAGTTGTTGTATATCAGGAAAGGAGAGTACCAGAGCTGAGCACAAGTGATGCTTCAAATCATCAAATGCTTGTTTCTACTCCTTCATCCACACGAACTTGGCCCTGCCACCACCCTTGGTCACCTGGTTGAGGGCCCATGCAATATGGAAGAATCCCAACATGAACTGTCGGTAGAAGTTGGCTAGCCCCCAAAATCTCCGAAGCTCGATCAATGTGGTTAGGCCTAGCCAGTCATGAATGACTTGGATATTAGTTGGATCAATATGTACCCCATGTTCATCAACAATGTATCCCAAGTATTGGACCTTGTTCATGCCAAAATAACATTTTTCCAAGTTGGCATACAACTTGTGTTGCCACAGAGTGCTCAAAACCTGCTGAATAAGCCACATTTTCCATTCCCACGTTCTGTTGAAGATGAATATGTCATCCAAATATACCACCAAAAAGGAGTTGGTGAAGGGTCTCAATACATCATCCATCAACCTCGTGAAAGTGGTTGGTGCATTTTTTAAGCCAAAGGGCATGACTAGCTATTCATAGAGACCTTCCTTAGACTTGAAGGCTATCTTCCATACATCAGTTGGTTCAATGGGAACCTGGTGGTAGCCAGAATTTAGGTCAATCTTGCTGAATAAATTTTCCCACTTGAGTTCGTCAAGAAGGTCATCAATCCTAGGAATGGGGTAGCAGTTCATGACTTTGATTTTGTTTAAGGCTCTGTAATCAATGTAGAGTCGCCAAGTACCATCCTTCTTCTGCACTAGTACAATCAGGCTTCCGCAAGGGGAGGAGATGGGTATGATGTTCCCCTTTTGAAGAAGCTCTCGGATCTAACGCCTGATTTTTTCATTCTCCATCAGTGAGCGCCGATAGATTGGTCCATTAGGTATAGGTGCACTGGGGTCATATCAATTGGATTCTTGACTTGGAAATGTGTCGGTACCCCTATAGGTGAGGAGAATATGTCTATGTATTCTTCCATGATCCTGTCCAATTGCTTCTACTGCGAAGAGAGGCACTATGTAGAGGCCACGTATGTGGCGGTGAACTTCTACATACTGTGAGCATGGATCTCAAAGAAGATGAACTTCTCAGTCTGTGAAATGACCTTACTTCATTTCTTATCATAGATTAAATAAATAACAGTAGGCGACACTACCTATGGGATCCTGTACAATTGTCTACCCAAATTAATAATAACACTATGGGGTCTAGACTCATACACAACATGACGCTTCCACAAATATGGTTTCTCTAAAATAACATCACAAAATTCAAGGTGAGCAATATCACACAGTACCTCATCTTTTAAAGGCTTGATGCCGTAGGGAAGAAAACACTGTTGGCTGACACAAAGATCTCTTCCTTGGAAAAACCATCCGATGGTGTAGGTTTATAGGTGCGGTGTCGTTGGCAGGTCCAACCGCTTGACGACCTCTGCTGAAATCAGGTTTTTCTGACTACTGCTGTTGACAATGAAATGAATCAGATCCCCCTTGACCCACATCTGTGAGTGAAAGAGGCGTTCCCCTTCCTCTATTTCTTTTGGTTCACTTGGCCATGTTAGCACTAGGAATCACCTTTAGATTGCATGGAAGGCAATCCCAGTACCCATCAGGTTATATGTGAGTGTAAAATAGTTTTTTAGGGGGTCAAATGGATAAGACGCAAGATGATAATGTTCCGACTTAGAAAGAAGGGCTAGCATGCATGAGCAATCAAGGTCCTGGCTAACTTTAATCAATAAGTGGGAGTAAATATGAATAGAGGGAAGACTTCAGTGAGAGGAATACAGAGGCTGCTGTAAACATTAGGTCTGTAGACAACCTAAGGAAGAGATACTCTTAACACGAGATCTTCTTGAGTTAAAAGTTTAAGGACACTAAAGAAACATCATAATAATATTATAATCAAACATACATCATAATATCACCACAACAATTCATGTGAATCATTCAAAGTATGGACACTTTAGCATCATAAGCAAATAAGCTCGAAAAAGAAGTTGATTTATATTAACCAAGATGTCTCAAATCAAGTACATAACCAGTTCACAGTAACTTCATCAAAATATTATAGTATAAGGGAGCCTTGCTCAACCATTCAAACCTACCGAAGCATTTCATCTATCTATTTATAACAAAAAGGGAGGCAAGAATTGGAGGTGCGAGCTAGCCTAATTCCCATGAAAATATCTAAGAAGTTATTCCATCTAACAACTTGAATAACAACCTATGCTATAAAGTGGGAAAGTGTTTGTGACTGATCCAACCAATCGTTGAACTAACTTGATCCTCCTTTGGTGCACAACTCCTTGTTTTCCATGTGTCCTTCAGGGGCATGTGGCTATCATCATGCTGCCAGCTATTGTTTCTGCAATCCTTCCCATCATCGACTATTCATAAAGATTCTATATTGACTTCCCTTGATTCTTGGTATCTATTTTTAGCACTCTTTAGTATCTCTCTGAGTAGTGCACCTTCAACCAATTTCTTTTGATTCTGTAGCACAACCTCAGAACTAGACAAGTAGAAAATAGGTAGCGCCAAACCTTCGTATCCTATGTGCAAACTTCAGTCTTTGCGATATTTTGGGTAGAGAATTTTGTTAGGGCCTCTCTGGTGCGTCTCCGTGTGGGATTTCGTCTCTGTTAGAAATTCGGTAGAAAATTTCGGTAGCGCCACTTTGGTGTGTTTCTGTGTAGGATTCTGTCTCTGCCATAAATTCGGTAGAAAATTTTGGTAGCGCCATTATGTATCCTGTCAAAGGTTAGGTAGCACCATCATAATTCACAAAACCTTCACTTGAACATGTGAAGAATGGGTAGAAACATTGGGTATTAGCAACACCGTTAGTCTTAGGTGATTCGACAACATTGTAGGTAGCGAATTGATGGAACATCCAAAATAGACTATTCCATAACGCCATAGTGTTATAGCAAGTTTTTCCTCACCATTGATATCTTGCACAGAGGGCCTTTTTCCATTTTCCTATGCAGACTTATGATCCCTTTTTGACAAATCCAGAGCTAAACATAAACATTTTTCCACATATACGCGCCCTATCATCTATACAACAAGCGTATACGCAGGCTGCTCCACTACAACCCACGTACATTGGGATTTGTGCTAGACAAATACAAAAATGGAGTTGGGTTTCCATGTCATGAAAAGAGATCTCTAATCCTTGGCCTTCCATACACTGGAAACATTCTGACTCAGCCCTTCAGTTGCATTTTGAAGGCTATAAGAGCATAATTTCGAGCTATGGAAAAGAGGAGAAAGCATTCAACTTTGAGAGAAAAGTTACTCTGGAGAAATTACTTCATATTGAGTCTGTATCCCTTTGCCTCTCAAGTATTAACATAGTGTTAAGCCCCCAAGCTCTTTCCCTATTGTTGAGAGAATCTCATTGTCTCTCTCTTTTGAGCTTGCTTTTGGTAGAGGATTGAAGTGGTGGAGACCCAGTTGGAAGGAACTTGGTTCCTTGGTTTCGAACTGTGCCGACACAAAAGTCTATAATGTTGAAACTTCTGTTGATCAATTATTAATAGAAATACTCCTTTCCCTTCCTATTAGTATCATGGAAATATATGATTATTATCCATGGGCATGTTTGTCATGTTTATTAATGGATTATGCTATCTGATGTGCTAACCCCTTTACATTATCACTATATACTTGCTTTTCTTGTTTGTTAAGAACTTATTGCAGGTATAAAGATTTAGGTTGAAGTGCTCAATGGTGGAACATCATCAAACGTTGGATCGAGGTAGACCTATTTCTTATCTTGCACATTAGTTTATATAGCATACAATGGAATTGAGTTGATTTTTGCAGTCATACCTGTCTGTTGTGGTTTACCCTTGGCCATAGAGAGTTTTTCCCTCGTAACAGAAATGACGACCATACTGAGGAGAGATCTTCCTTCTAAGGGTTGAAGTACTTTTTCTTCTTGCATTGCTGTTGTGAGGGAAATCCCCTTACGGACTAGCAAATAGAGTTATCTTATGCATGCAACTATGACCGAAATAAATCTACTTTCTACCTTCGTCCCCAGACTTAAACCCCATTCCTTTTCAACAAATACACGGTTTAGACCAACATACCTTGTTCTGGATGGTTGATGTCGATCCTTCCTCCCACTTGATCACTTGTTAGCAGTCCTCCTTTCAAAGCTGACCTGTATGCAAAATAAGCAACAAACTACACATGCATTTTACCTATAGACTAATGGGTTAGAGATTCAAACATATATTTACTGTATTATGAAGAAATCATAAAGTGGGATGGGAAAAGCATTTCTTTATTACTTTAAATGAATCAACTTAAAAATGTCGAGACCGACCACTGCTTCATAAATCCTGATCCTGGGCTCCTCTTTCAAATGTCCTCCAACTTCTTTGCTTTGTATCTCTTCTTGCACAAGGATGGCTAAAGGGTTGGGACAATAGGAATATGCAATTGGGCATAGTTTTTTACTCTATTTATCCTCTTCCAAATGGACCCCTATCCCTTCTTTGATAGGTTAGAAGAAGCTAGGTATTTGGATGAACCCTCGGCCATGCATGGCTGGGAGTTTTAGTTAACTCACCCAAAGATCTGTGTTCCGTCGACAACTTTCCTTTTTTCGTGCTTTTTTCAGTCCATGCGGGTTGTTTTAGGTCAGCTAGTGTGTACACACATGCAATAATGGAGTAGGGCACGTGGGACCTTATAAAAGAATTTTTTTAAAGAGTTGTTCAACATTTCTTTTGGAAAAGAAGGGATCTGAGATGGCTTGATGCCAGGTAAGCATGTATGGTGAAAATTAGGGTTATAACAGATTCCCCCTAATGTGTGAGGTCAGAAGAGCATCTGATGGCTGAAATACATTACCAATATTTACTGATGTGCCGAACAAGTGAGCCCAGGGACCAGGAACCAGGAGGCGTCGTCTGCAAAATAAAAAATGTCTCATCGAGGCGAGCATACCCATGCTCGTGATAAAATAGAATCATGGATACCAATCAAATACACTGTAGATCCATGTCGAATAACTATATAATGAGTAGCCGCGAACAATACACAATGGAGCTACATATTGACATAAAAAAGATATACATATAGAGTATCCATCTTCTAGAAGTTGATACAGCCTGATGGCTGGAGATGAGGTCTTCAGAGCTCGCGAAACTACTTCAAAATATTCAAAAATTGGGTAGGAGTGTAATATGAGTGTACGACTGCACTACCCAGAGGTCTTCGACGGCTCGTCGGTCATGGACTTGATGATCATACTGAAGGCTTCATTGATTTTGAACAAGGACTTGATTGGACATTCAGGATGGTCGGGTATGAGGGAAAGAGACAAATTGTAGAGGGGTCGAATTAGGCTTGGTGACAAACTTCCATTGGAAAATAGCACGACAAATGATGAGACTCAAGCAGCATGGCATTAATCATAAGTCTACGAAGCAGGAGGCAACGCAAACTCTCCATATGTTTGGAAGGATAACCAAAAAACGAAGGACACAACTCTATATAGCGAGAACAACTTCCTAAGGGCATACTACATCCCATATTTTGATGAAAAAATGGATAGATGTGCTTTATCCAAGGGCGACTCATTATGCTGCCAATAAAGAAAATACTTTTCCCTTTCTCTTTTTGGGGTATATTTGATTTTCTTTTTTTTTTGTCTTTTTTCAATAATTTTGGGAAAAAGAATAAAGGAATGTTACGTTACAATGGAGGAACGAGTGTTGCAAACATACAAGTTCAAGTCACAAGGACAAGACTGATGTTCAAAATAATGATACTCGGGAAAAAATCCTCCGAGGGCCAAGGGTGTTAAAACGTAGAAGCAAACTGTTACAAGGCTGTCATATAAGATATGCAAATGCGGTTAACAAAACACACAATGGTAACATCCTTCGATGTAAGTTTAATGAGCCCAAAGAAGGTAAGCTCAATGGATTTTCATATTTAGAGATTCTGAAAAAACATAAAAGGAGACTCCATTGGGGTACCTTTCTCAAAGATAGTCTAGTCAGTTCAAAAAAGGGATAAACTAGCACCGAAAAGACATGTATTCAAAACCATTTTAACGAGTGTGATAAGGACAAGATCACTCGACCATTTTTTCATTTTTAGGAGTTTGAAAAAAGATTAACTATGGACTCTGCCAGGTATGTTCTTCTGGACCAGTTTAATGAGTGTGAAAGAATAAGGTCACTCGGTGATCTTTTCAATTTTAGGGAGTTTGAAAAGAGCTTAACTATGGACTCCGTGGGGGTTCCTTCTTCATAAGTTTAGTCCCTCAGGCCAGAAAAAGGGATAAAGTTATACCTGAGAGTAGTCTTCTAAAGAACTTAATTTCCATAGAGTATACCTTTGTTCGTACAGTTGACCGTCTGGACCGAAAAATGGGTAAACTAACGCCGGACAGACGTGACTTCAAATTTCATTTTAACAAGCGTGAAAGGTCACAAGATCGCTTGGTAATCTTTTCATGTTTAGAGGGTCTGAAAAGGGATTAAAAGAAGACTCGTAAAGGTTACTTTTCTTAGTTAATCCTGATGAGATCGAAAAGCATAAATGCAGTCTCGCCAATTTTTTCTTTCAGATCTCAAAGTGAGCTTGAAAAACAACAAAGTTAGCTCATGATCGACTCTTTGTGGGTCGATGCCTGGCATCTCCTCGGGGGGGCAGTATGCTCCGATGAAAACATTGCCTATGACAACAGGGGTTTTGAAGATATTGATAGGTATTGTTTTAGTAATGCTTCCCATATTACCCTCAACATAGATCTCATGTGTAGCTAAGGGATTAATAGGACAAGACCTATCTCCAGTCATAGTCAAGGGGAATTCTCCAGCCTCGTTTCAGCTTAACTCTGGGAGGAAGTATGAACTGTGGTGAAGATCATCCCAGGGTTTGTTCGGACTAGTCATTACTTCAATTACATCTTCATCAGAGGGCAAGACTAAGTCTAATGAATCAGTGTCAGCGAGAGAACCTTGAGCCCAAATAGGCTCTAGAAGTGGATTGAACTCTTGTGTAGGAGTTGGATTAGTGTTGGCTGAAGTTTGCTGGACTAAAGAGTATGCTAATTTATATGTGGACAAGGGAATGGAAATGCTCTGGTGCCCTGTCCCATCCATCGTGACCGATGGGGAAGGAAGTATCCACAGATCGTCAAACTAAGTCATGCGGAATGACGAAACTTGAAAAATCTCAACCTTATGGTGGTTGAATATGAACTTGATATCGCCTTGAGGGGGCGAGTAATCGAAGGTACCCATCAAAGATGGCCACACACCAACCCCTACGTTGACAACACCTGGTTGAGGATTATCAATCATCGGGACTGTGGATGCCCCCAATGCAGGGTCAGGTCTGGAGAAGGACAATTGATCGATGGTCACTATCCGGCCTTCGTGTGGAAACAACAAGACCCGAAAAACTGTAGCAACCACTGCTTGCATGGAATAAGTCCAACTCCTTCCTAACAAGAGGTTATAGTCGAGGGGAGCATCGACTACCTCTACCTCAACACACACAGTCTTCCCTCCTAACTGCATAGGGAAAGAAGGAACGATACCATGTGGTCAGAATGAATGACCGTCAAAAGCAGTGAGGAGAGTAGGTGATGGAGACAAAATGGGTTGGCCAACGACCTTCCAACATGCCAATGACATAACACATTTTGAGGTGCCCTCATCAACCATCATGCGAAAGATATTCCGAGTAAAAGTTTTCATGGGATAAGCCACTACTATTTGAAATGCTACGTGGTAAGGTAGACGAGGTTTTAAGTCGGTTGTATCCAACATGATTGTACCCGGATTACAAGTCTTAGTATATCCTAAAGTGGTTAACAAGGCCTTCCTCTGGGAAAGGAATCTTTGGAGGACCTCCAAAGCAGACATCGCATAAGGGGTTTGTGATAAATCTTCCACCATAGAGTTGTTCTGGGCAGCCCTTGCATTTGGGTTACGAGAAGCTTTTTTTAATACGCCTTTGGGAATGCATGTCATTGTTTCACCCAACATCTACTCAATCTGTAGAGGAAGATATGAGAGTTTAGCTTCTTTACCCTTCTCTGAAGTGCTTGGTTTACTATAGTCATGCGCTCTAGTCGATATAAAAGCATCACCCCTCACCATATATACGTTTGCAGATGCGGGGTTGTTCGCAGGCGGAGAGCGGACTTGGCTGCCCCCTTCCGTGCTTGCAGAGTCTTGGGTTAGATTTTTCCCATGTTGAAATGGATTAGTCAACACAACCGACTATTGCTGCATCACAAACTTTTGGGCTTCCGCAAGTTGAGGACATAGATGGGTCGGGTGGTTTTCCGCACACAAGTTGCATGGATACTTCGACTTCTATTTTTCAGTGTTGTCCCTGCTAGCATTATCGGTAGGTTTTTTATCCGCCTTACCCTTCTTTCATTGTTTTCTCTTTCCTTCAGG
>SNQJ01S0024156.1:111953-122671 GCA_010110895.2 Picea sitchensis | reverse complement strand
ATTCACTTTTTACCATAGCATGGGTAAAATACCACCATGGTTTGAAAATCCATGTGCACATACCATGTGCACTTTCACTTTTACCCTTTTTAATCCATTTTTGTGTTTACTTCACTTTTATGTAAACTCCACTTTCACTTTTACCTTTTTCTTTAATCCACTTTCATGTTTACTCCTATTTTATGCAAATTCCACTTCCACTTAACTTTTCAAATTTTGTTATTTATTAAAGTCATATTTATATTTAAACCACTTTAATTTTTACTCCACTTTTACATAAACTCTGTTTTTACTTAACTTTTCAACTTTTATATTTATTAAATTTAAATTTATATTTGATCACTTACTAACCTTTGACATCATTGACAATATTTTATTCAACAATATTCCCCTTTGTCATTGATGGAAACCCTATACTCAAAAACATGTAATCCTCCAGAAATAGAAAGAGTTCTCCCTTGTCTGCAACTCTCCCTTATCTGTAATTCTCCTCCCTCTGTCTACAACTCTCCCCTTGTATGTAATTCTTCCCATTTGACATCAATGGCAAAGGTATGCACCCCCTAAGATGTGCTTCCTTATTGACGAGATGAGAGGGATATCACTCCTAGATTTTGTCTGAGATATTCATATTTTTCTCTAGGAAGGGGTGTGGTAAAAGTATATGCAATTTGTTCCATCTTGACACTTAGTTAAACTACATGTTCTCTTAGGAAGTGGTACTTGATGGGACCATGCTTCATCTTTTTCTGCATAGTTTCTTTTTTTGTGCCGATCCCCCTTAGAATGTGTTTTCTCTTGTAGTTTTATGAAGTAGATCCCCTTGTGGATGTACTATATTTTCTTGTTGTAATTGTTGAGTCTTCTGAGTTTATCATTGTCCCAAAATTCTCTTTTTTCTATTTATTACTATTAAGTTGTCAAATACTTTATAGATGGTTCACTATCATAGTACTCTTAGTTATTCACAACTGATAGGATTTGCTTCCTTCAACATTTTCTTACAATCTACTAGTAAAAAATGAATAATGTCCATCAACAACTTATCACATCTCCATGTGCTTTGCATCTTCAAGCTGCTATGTGCCTTCATAAATTCTAAGGGATCTTCCACTATCACTGGTATGTTGTTGATTTGGTAGTGCTTGAATGTCATCAAACCACCATCTAGTTTTCCTTTAGAAACACTTTCATGAACATGGTAAATGTTGGTCACAATGTATAGAATATCTATGTGGACTTGTCTTTTATTTTTCATAGTAGATACCTCAACCATTCCAACTTTCAAAGTTCCATACATTGCTCACAAAGGATTTGGAAAAATGTGCAGAGCTATCATCAAATTTCATTCCCAACTGTAAAAAATGCTTTAAGGTTTGAAGAAGGATTGTCTAGAATACTGAATGAAAATTATATGCATACTGTATAGAGTATAACGTCCTCCACTTGAAATTTTTATGTCATCAAAACGACCTTCCTTAATGGTAAAAGATTCCCAAACATGATACAACAACACTCCTCAAGAAGTCTGAACACTGTCACCAACAACACAAGATAATCAGTCTCTGTCGATCTAGATAATCTCTGTATCCAATACAAGCAATATGACTTCTCCAACAACAGTTTAACATGCTTGGGTTGGTCTCATCAAATCCAAGTTGATTCAATAAGAAATAATCAAGTCAACACGAAGACATTAGTTGGGTTCACATTTCAACGACTTCAAGTATTACCTCTATAAGGATTCAATAAGTAGCAGCAATAGGTCTTGTCAAAATTTATAGTTGATGGAAAAACCAATCGAAACTCTAGTCGACTTTCATGTCAGGTCAATTCCTAGTCAACCACTTCCAAGGAAATCATCAGTAAGTAAGAGAAGCGCAAAATCACTAGTCTTGTTCATTATCACTATTTTCATTTTTCTCATGTAGACACTTAGAAGCAAAATTTTCTACTTTTCCATAGTTAAAACATTTAAAGGGAAACTTAGCTTTGTATTTTCCAGATCCCTTTTTGAGTTTTCTCATAAAATTTTCTTTCTATGCATATGATTCACAACTGGAACAATCACTTGATTTGTGCTCTTTCTCTTCATCTTCTTTGAGTCTTTGAAAGTTGCTTCCCTTTTTGATGGTTTTTCCTTTTCAATCCTCATTTCATATGCAGCGAGGATCCCATGCAATTAATCCATTGTTAATTGATCAAGATCCTTTATTTCCTCAATGGTGAAAACTCTGGCATCAAATCTAAAGTGGAGTGACCTCAATTTTTTTTTCCCAATCATCGATTCTTTAACCGTTTCACTAAGTCCTCTGATGGTGTTGAAAATTTCTTCCACACGGAGGATATAGGCTACAACATTTTTTTTTTCTTTCATCTTCAGACTTTTGAACTATCTTATATGAGTTTGGAGCTTAGCCTTCTTGACCTTCTCATTGCCTTCGTGGATGTTTTGAAGTTTTTCCAAAAAAAAATTCATGGATTTGAAATGCATTACTTTGAAAAACTCTGATTCTGATAGTCCGCACAAGACAATGTTCGTGGCTTTTGCATCATTTTCACTATCCTTTTTCCCAACCGCATATGTTGGTGGATTTTTTGGGGCTGTATAACCAGTCACACATGATTTCCAATTATCAAAACCAAGGTCCATTTGATATGTTAGCATCCTTATACTTGAGAAGGCATAGTTTGTTCCATCAAACAACCGAGCCTTATTTTTATAGAAACCTTCTTAACCAACTATGTGTGTTCATGAGATCTACCTTCTAGTGGCTATATTGTTTCCAAACAAACCTAATATGATACCAATTGTTGAGAACACACTTACATTGANAAGGATATCTTTTTATTTTTCCAAATCTATTTTCTAGAATGCAAGATATGATCTTCACCAATATTTGATTGTCACTCCTTGAACGATGATCAATCGTCACTCCTTGAATGATATTCAATTGTGAGTCCTCAAATGATATATGTAATACCCCTGTTTCCCCCAGCTTGTAAATATAACTATAACCTGCTAAAAGACTATGGGTAGACTAAATATGTGTGGGTGTTGGAATTGATGAACCTTTTTGTTATAAAAGGTAATGTATATATTTTGTTACTAAATAAAATGGAAAGTGTTGCATAACTGCTGAAAGAGTTTTTCCAGGCTAGATCACGATGCATGAGAGAGATGGTGAGGGGAACCAACAATGGTTGAGATGACCCCCACTAGACTAGTACTTTACTCGATTTAAATTATTTAGACCCGAAACAATCCTCTGACCCAGAAAAATAAATTACTAGTCAGGATGGTAGTGGGGAAGTCCTCCTCAAGAGTCAATGAGGAGATGGGTAGATTAACCATATGGAAAAGTCCTGACATGACCACAAAATGGGGATTTGGACCCACAAAATCTTGCTGAGGAAGGCAAGAAAATAATGGAAATTTGTGGGAAGAGAAAAAGGAAGGCATAAAAATGAGTCGGGTGACCATTTTTTTTAAAAGAAGAGAGCATGTGCAACTCTCTGGTTTGAAAGGGAACTGAGAAAACAATTTTGTTCTGGGTACAAGAATTGTTGGGTAGCGTTTTCAGTCCAAGCTGATAAATGAGGTTGCAGAGAAGATGAGTGACTGAGGAAGCAATAATTTAATACCCCCTTGATTGGTGGAGAGAAGACCAATCTGCCAAGTTCCTGTGGGAGGAGGAGAGTAGCCTCTGTCCCTAGCTATTGATGAATAGAAGGAAGAGTTTCTCTTAGAGCATCATGATCTAGCTAGGGGGTGTCTAGTGGTAAATCCATCTAGGAGTGGTTGTGCCTACGGTTGGGTGGAAAAGGGCACCCCTTTCAACAATTGCTTCATTATCTGGTTTCTAAATAAGTATTCTCATACCTTGTGAAATTGAACTATAACTATAAATTAAGGTTGAATATCCTGTGAACGTTTTAGGGATGTGCATGATTGTTTGATTATTAGACTGTTTTTCTTTATTTTTCTTGATTGAGTATTTAATCAAGTGAGGAACTATATGGTTTGAACATAATTTGTACACGTAAATGATTGAGACCCATGTAGTGGCTCAAATTAAAGGAAATACACTGTGATTTTGTTGACCATAGACACAGTTTTTTATGTATGCATGTCTATACTTCCAGTTGTTTTGGGTCTCCTAGAAAAAGAGTCTGTTGAGCTCAGGAGAGGTAGTGCGAGGGTGCACAGAGCCTATGTAAGTTGTGTAGAGGTTAAGAACTCTCTAAGTTCTAAATTTCAGGAGAAGCGCAAGAAGTGCACCCACACTTCATTCGAAGTATTTGCAAGCTCAGAAGGTATAACGCTTGTCGAAAGAAGGCCAAGGCCATAGCCTATGAAAACCATGGTTCAAATCCCTTATTGAAGGGAAGTGGAGCTGTGGAGTACAGAAGAAGACATAACACCCATTGATCTGGTTGCAAGGATAGGTTTGACCATTGAATCTGGATTTTGGTTAGTCCAACACTGACCACTTCAGGAGTAAAAAGGAAACTAAACAATGAAACCACCAAATGCCAAAGTCATGAAGCAACAAGGACCATCGATTTGAGGATACTTCAAGATCTCTCTTTTGTCCATTGGATCTAGACATGGCCAGTCCGATGTTGACCACTTTGGGAGTAAAAAAGGAAACTAAACAACAAAACTCCTGAGTGCCGAAGTCACGAAGTGACGAGGACTGTCGATTTGAGGATACTTTAGGATCTCTCTTTTGATCGTTGGATCTAGATGTGGTCAGTCTGACACTGACCACTTTAGGAGTAAAAAGGAAATTGAACAAAAAAACCATTGAATACTGAAGTCACGAAGTGACAAAGGCTATAGATCTAAGGACCTACATGGACCTATCTCAACCATTGGATAGAGGATATTGGAAGGTTGGTTGGAGGGAGTTAGGGACTTCAGAGCTCCAGGAAATTATGCTGGTAGGAGAAGTAGGGTGTTCCTAGAGACTGTCAGCTCAGAGTGACATGGCATGCTAACATCACCTAGGGTGACGTGAACCCATATTATGTGTGCCACGTGTCATCCCAATTCATTATTTTCACAGACCTTATGTGCCAAATGGAACTTGACACATGTCACCCATTGATTGGTCCATGTTTCATCTCCATATTTTTCCACATGTCACCCCCTGGTGCATAGTTGGTTGACTTAATGGCTAATGGGATCTCAAGGGTTCGGGAGTTCAGAACTCCGGGAGGCTTAGCATGTTAGAATGTATGCTCCAATAGGGACAAAGGTCGGAGATACGTGGGAGGACCTCAGGATTTCAGGATAGTTGGGATACCGAGACACTATGGTTAAAGTGGCGGAAAGCCCTGATCCACCGGTTCCTATCTTGTTGTTCAATGCGCAACCACATATAAGTGTGGACCCTGTGGGAGTCTGTGACATTGGAGAAATATAACAGACAATTAAAAGGGGCCGAAGGCCTAGACCAAACTCCCACTTCCCCATGTCATAATGTTTTAAACATAAGAAACTAAATGAGAAGGACCCTCTCCAGAGCTTTGAAATTCAGGATATTTGGGTTCATAAACGCATGATGAGGAATTTAGTCTAAGTTTGGAGACTTAGGCATTAACTAATATTAATAACACTAAGTTCCCTTGGAGATTTAGTAAGGAGTGGGATTTCACTATTTCAATGATTAATTAACTTAGTAGGCCTATAGGAGCTGGACAAATGTCAACTCTCGGTTGGGAGAGTCTTTGTATACTATGATTATGTGGAGTGTCGGGTGACAAGGAGCCACGTTGGTGCCACGTGGCTATGAGAGACTCTAGTCAATGAAGGCTTAAAGAACTTTGAAGGGCCATAACTTGCAATCCAGAACACATATCTGGACAAATTTATAGTCTTTGGAAAACCCTCGTCGAACCGAAGACAATGGGACCCTAGTTATAGGGATTTGAGGTGATTTAGAAAAGTTAAATTTTGATTCCCCATCCCTTAAAAAGGTACTTAGGGGTCGGGTGTGTGTCAGAGTGGTATTAGAGTGGGAAACAACACTTGGCCTGCTTGGGCTTATGAACGAGTCACATAAAATTTATTAGAGAACTTTTAAGGGGTAACACCCTATCTTACCCCATTCATAAGAAGCTTATTGAAACCACTAATGAAGAAAGGAATGAAACTTTATGTTTTTGTCATATGTTTAACTATGTGTTGCTAGTGTTCCAAATAAGGAAGTTTAATTCACCTTACAAATTGTATATGCTACTCATAAACTAATAGATAATTAACTAACATAAAATGTTTTATCAGCACTCAAATTATAAGTGGAAAGCAAGAAAAATACAATATAAAGAATGGTGACACACCATGAGTTGGGGGAAATATCCCACAATAGATAAGAAGAATTTGATGAGAGGAGGGTAGTGGAAACCCCTCTAGATTTTTCTGAAAATGTAAGAAGCATCATGGTGAAATTACAGAGTTGTAAGGATGACAATGAAATGATGATAAAAGAATAGGAAAAACAAACTGAAATCAATGCATTCCTACTGCAAAGCCTATCATATATACACAGACAGTTGCAACATGGACCAACAACCAATAATGTGGACAAACATCATACTAAGAAAATCCAAATCCCACCTGAGATACAAAAGCATGGTCCTGAAAGTGGCCACACAAGGAGGAGCACCTCAAAGAAGGCCCAACATGGAGCCAAGAGACATTCAACGAAAAAATACTCTAGTGATGAAATTGACAACTCCAAGGAATTTTCTAGTAGTGAGACTAGTTCACATTCCTAGAGGAGAAGAAAGAAGAGGAAACATTCCAAGAGCCATGACCCTGAAGAGTTTAAGAAAGACAAACCACCCACCTTCGTGGGGAAATTAAAAAGGGGGAAGAAGAAAAAGTTTGGCTACTTGGCTTGAAGAAGTACTTCAGAGTACATGACTACTCTGAAAATTTAAATCCCCTAATAGTCATTTTCAACTTGAATGGAAAGGCCTCCATTTGGTGGGAGGACATTAGGAATGTGAAAGGAATCCATGAGAAGGAATTTTTCGTGGAAACAATTTGAGAAATACTTCAAGAAGAAGTATCTGTCGGAAAAATACTTTGATGGGAAGACCAAGGAGTTCTATGAACTCAATCTAGGACAACTCATAATAGATGAATATATCAACAAATGTCTTGAGATGATGAGGTATGTTCCATACATAAAGGATGAAAAGGTAAAGATGCAACGATTTATTAGTGGAATACCTCTGTTAGGTACCTAACCCCTCACGTAGGTAGAATAATATATTTCCATGTAATAAAGGTCAATATTAATAAGGCCTAGCAATAAGAAAGAATACGTCCAATGTAAGAAGACCTAATAGAAGCTTTTGCTTCTAGAAGGATATTCCTCTATATTGTTCTTTTGATAGACATATTTAGTATAAATGGGAGTCGAGGGTATGAGAATTTTTTTCTTGGAGATTATTGTAATAGAGATTTGCTCTGCTGGACGTTTCCCCCTTGAAGAGGCAAGTGAACATTGCTCTCAGTAATCAAATTTCTCTTTCTAGTGTTATTTTGTTATCATTTTGGTATTATCGTGGTGTTTCTCTGGTTATATTATTGTTCATTTGCCATTTATAGCTATTTATTTCTGTTCTGCATACTTTTTATATCTGGAATATTACAAGTGGTATCAGAGCACCTTCCTCGGTAGAAAATTGTGGGTTAATTTTTTTTTTTTCAGGGTAGAGACGTATTCCAACTTCTTTAAGCTACAACGAAATGTCGTTATGTCCATAAAACCGCGGTCGGGGATTCATACATGTAGGAAATACAAGTGGTACTTAAGCGCACATATGTTGGCCACCCTTGTAACCTCTGTTGGTACCCCTTCGAGTGGTAGCGCATCAGACAACACTTGTATACAGATTGGCCTAGATCTCCTAAATCCCTCCATAGATAAACCGATCGGTCACCTGACTTCTATAGTTCCACAGAGAACAACACTCGGGAAGATAGTCTCTAGTACCTGGGTAGTCGGGTAGTACGGCTAAGGGTACAGTCTAGCCTCCTTAGTTGGTGCCTTGAGATATTGGGTCGAGTACTACTGTTGGACCCTGGATGTATATCACAGAGCTATAGCATAGGGAAAACCCTTGTCTATAGAACCCTTGAATGCCCTAACCCTTGGGAAGGAAACATAAATAGAACCAATAAGATCTATTGTTGTGCTATAATATCCTCTTCATTCTGGCTGCGGAATTACTACACATTTCTTCCTATTAATCATTTGGGCATTTCGTCACTGCAGTAATCTTCAGGCCGAAGTATAACTTCGTAGGACACACTTATTTGGGACCTATTCCATTAGATTCCCCTTTTCTCCCTGGTCACAGTCATACCCTTTATTTTTAATTCTTTTTGTTTTAGTGGACCCGACCCCTTCCCAGTTTCCCTATTTTTTCGGCTATCCCATTAAGCACAGGAAGGTCATCATCCTTGTTGACAGTGGTAGCACCCACAATTTTATTCATCATCGCATTGCCCAGGAAACCAATTTCTATATTCGTGTTGTCAATAATTTTCAAATCGTGATAGCCAATGGTGGGTCCATGAAATGTGGTGGGTGGTGTGAAAATGTCCGTCTTCAAATTGGACATTACCAACTGAAATATCGTATGTTTTCCATTGACATGGCAGGTTGTGACATTGTTATAGGTGATGAATGGTTACGCACTTTGGGTCCCATTCTTATGGAATTTAAGGAATTAACCATGCAATTCCAATAGAAAGGACAAAAGTATCAATTCAAAGGTCCAACAGTTGGTTATCCTGAGATCATTAGTTCCCATCGTATGAAAAATATCCTCAAGAAAGGCCACTCCGATATCATTTCTCAACTCCATTCTATTCAAGTCGTTGACACACCCTCTGTGCATCCTGGCCTCCAAGCTATGCTGTCCAAACATCAAGCTATTTTTTCCACCCCTCAGGGCCTTCCTCCTTCTTATGGTGTTCATGATCATTCCATTCCCATTGTTCCTGGAAGCCTTCCTCCCAATGTTCGTGCTTATCACCACCCCTTTTCTCAAAATAATGAAATTGATAAAATAATGCAGAAATTGCTCCAAGAGGGTGTTATCTGCCCCAATACTAGCCCTTATTCTTCCCCTCTAGTCATGGTACTTAACAAAGAAGGTACTTGGCGCATGTGTCCCGAATTTTTTGCCCTCATTAAGCTCACCATAAAGGACAAGTTCCCCATTCCTGTCATTGATGATCTCTTGGATGAGTTGAGTGGTGCTCAATACTTCACTAAACTTGATCTGCGTTCTGGCTACCACCAAATACGTATGCAAGAAGATGACATACCCAAGACTACCTTTCAAAATCACAAGGGTCACTATGAGTTTTTGGTCATGCCCTTTGGCTTGTGTAATGCCCCCTCCACCTTCCAAGGCCTCATGAATCATGTCTTCCGTCCTTTTCTCCTTCATTTTGTCTTAGTTTTCTTTGATGATATTCTCATCTATAGTAAAACTTGGCAATCTCATATTTCACATGTGGATCAAATTCTCCATCTACTCTCGCAACACCAACTTTTCCTCAAACAATCTAAATGTGCTTTTGGCACCTCAGAAGTCGAGTACTTGGGTCACATTGTTGGCAAGGTCGGTGTTAGGGTGGATCCTAAAAAGATTGAAGCTATGCAAGATTGGCCTCACCCAAAGACTCTCAAAAGATTGCATGGATTTGTGGGTTTAATAGGTTATTATCGCAAGTTTGTTAAGAATTATGGAAAGATTACGACACCTCTTACTTCTCTCCTTAAAAATAATTCTTTCACTTGGACTCCAGCAGCTGCTCAGGATTTCAAACCTTGAAGATGGCCATGTGCACCACTCCAGTCTTGGCCCTTCCTGATTTCACAAAGACCTTTGTCCTGGAATGTGATGCTTTCGAGAATGGAATTGGTGTCATCCTTATGCAATAGGGTTGGCCTTTGGCCTTTACCAAAAAACAACTGTCAGAGATAAATTTGGGGAAATCAATCTATGAAAAGGAAATGTTCGTTATTCTGCATGCCGTGGATCTTTGGTGCCTTTATCTATTGGGGAAACGCTTCTAAATTAAGGTAGATCATCAAAGTATCAAGTATTTTTTGGAACAACGTCACCTTTCCTCCCTGTTATAACCCTAAATTGCTCCATACATGAATACCTGGCACTTGGCCCTCTTACTTGCTATTTTTTCCAAGCCATCATTGAGTTTCTCTTCTTAAAAACTCATTTTTTGAAGATGTACGTGACCTGCACCAATACTGCCCACGTACATATGCTTGTTGCACCACTACAACCCGCATACATACACATGCTACACCACTACAATCCGCGTATGTATGCATGATGCACCACTACAACCTGTGTATACTTGTAAAAGTTGCAAAAATTAAAAAGTTGCAAGGAATTCGTTGAGATTATGAGCTATTGGGTAGTTTCCCAACTAATCCACTGCCTATAGCCCATCACCCAACTGAATAACCATCATTTTCCCATAAAAAATGAGGTGTTGGGGTCTCATTCCAAACATAATAATAATAACAGTGAACCTCTGCGTGTTTCACATCCCCTCCTTGCCTCAAGCATTTGCAGCCTTATTGTGAGAATTGCCTCAGAATTCCTCATTTTCCCTTTTTTCCTCCATCATAACTTAATCCATTTGTTGGACAACT
>SNQJ01S0024156.1:76097-104751 GCA_010110895.2 Picea sitchensis | reverse complement strand
TTTGACCTCATGCTCGACCATCTCAAAAGTCCAATCAAGTCCTTGTTCAAAATCAATGAAGTTCTCTTCCTAAACATTGAGATCCTCTTGTCTTTTCCCGATGAGTCGTCGAAGACCTCTAGGTAGTGACTTTGTACACTCTCATTACACTCCTGCCCGAGTTTTGAATATCTTGAAGTGGTTTCTTGAGCTTTGAATACCTCATCTCTAGCCATCAAGCGTTATTGGCTTCTTGAAGATGGATACTATACTTGTATATCTTTGATTTCGAGATGTAGATCCATTGTGTATTGCTCGCGGCTACACTTTATATAGTTATATGACATGGATCTATTATGTATTTGATTGGAAGCCATGATTTATTTCATCCTGGGCATGGGTATGCCAACCTCAGAGAGACAATTATTGTTTTTGCAAATGGAACCTCCTAAACTATGGTCCCGGGCTCACTCACCTCGTACATTGCTGAAGAGTTTGTAATGTATTTCGGCCATCAGATGCTCTTCTGACCTCACACATTAGGGGACATGTGTTATAACCCTAAATTTCTCCATACATGCATACCTGGAACTTGGCCCTCTTACTTGCTATTTTTGCCAAGCCATCACTGAGTTGCTCTTCTTAAAAACTCATTTTTTGAAGATGTACATGCCCTGCACCAATATTTCCCGCATACATAAGCTTGCTGCACCACTATAGCCCATGTACGTATGCATGATGCACCACTACAACCTATGTATACTTTCAAAAGTTGCAAAAATTAAAAAGTTGTAAGGAATTCGTTGAGATTACGGGCTATTGGGTAGTTTCCCAACTAATCCACCGCCTATAGCCCGTCACCCAACCAAATAACCATCCTTTTCCCATATAAAATGAGGTGTTGGGGTCATATTCTAAAAATAAGAATAAAAACAGTGAAACTCTGCCCATTTTACATCCCCTCGTTGCCCCAAGCATTTGCATCCTTATTGTGAGAATTGCCTTAGAATTCCTCATTTTTCCCTTTTTCATCCATCATAACTAAATCCATTTCCCAAGAAGAAGGTTGAGAGGAGAAAGAAATGCGAAGGTGCACTTGGATCTTGGTGAAGAGGATCCTGAACCAGGTTTGAGGAGCAGTAGCCGACACTAGTTGTAAGTAATCTTTGTATTATCAATAAAATAAGTACTTTTCCTGTCCCAAATCATGATGTGTCGAATGTTTGCATTTGATTTATGTTTTTATTCTAACATCTAACCCTTATTTATGTATGAAATGTATGCTTGTAGTTTTCTGTTTATCTGTCTTTGAATGCAAGCCAGCCTTGGGAGGAGGTTTGTAGTCAGCGAAGCTATCAAACACGAGAGGATCTACACCAGACGTGGAGTAAAGGTACAGTTACCAGATCCTTCTTATTTTACTTTTCTTGCATAGGTTTGGGGTATGTATTGGGTAGTTAGAAAAGTAGGAGACTTTTAAACAGTTATTGATATGCCTACATTGTAAACCTTGGTGTAGCCATACGGGGGGGTTTCCTACTAGCACTTCCCTGAGAAACAAAAATGGGTGACTAAGCTCTTTGGATACGATTATGAGATCATTTACAAGAAAGGAAAAGACAATGTGGTTGTTGATGCACTTTCCCGAAAATATGAAGATGAAGGATCCCTTTTTTCTCTCTCCTTCATTGTACCAGATTGGCTCCAAGCTATTCATCATGAATGGCTACAAGATCCCAAAAGTTTGCATATGATACAACAATTGCAGTCCAATTCTCCAGTCTCCCCAGGGTACTCTTGGCTCAATGATGAGCTTTGATACAAACGACGTTTGTATTTAAGTACACAGACAAAACTTAAATCCATAGTACTTTCTGAGCTTCATGCTACACCCACAACTGGGCACTCAGGGTTTACCAAAACCTATGACTAGGTCAAATGTTATTTTTTCTGGGATGGTATGAAATAGGACGTTTGTAAATTTGTGGCTAAATGTGATGTGTGTCAATGCAACAAGGGTGAAACAGTCAAATCTCTAGGCACACTACAACCACTTATAATTCCACCTGCTATTTGGCAAGATATCTCTATGGATTTTATTGTAGGCTTACCTAAATCAGGAAATAAATCAGTCATCATGGTGGTAGTTGATCATCTTTCCAAGTATGCTCATTTATGTGCTCTTCAAAACCCATTTACGCCATCCACTGTGGCTCAAATTTTCATGGATCAGATCTTCAAGCTTCATGGAATGCCGCATCCTATTGTTTCTGATCGCAACCCAACTTTCATCAGCAACTTTTGGCAAGAACTATTCAAGCTCCAAGGCACCCAATTGCATCTCCACACAACTTATCATCCCCAGACTGATGGCCAAACTGAAAAGGTCAACAAGTGTTTGGAAACATATTTGAGGTATTTTGCATCGGAAAGGCAAAATCAGTGGGCTCAATGGTTACCACTAGCTGAATGGTGGTACAACACTTCTTACCATACAATTACCCGCATGACTCTTTTTGAAGCGGTATATGGACAAAATCCACCTTCAGTTCTCGCATATTTTCCAGGTGTCTTTAAGGTCCAGGTAGTTGACCAAACACTTACAGTTCGAGAGGCTATTCTTCATACCCTCAAAGAGAATTTAGTCATGGCCCATAATCACATGAAGCAACAAGTAGATCAAGGTCACTCTGAACGTCAATTTGCAAGGGATCCGGTGTTTCCTCGACTGGAACCTTATAAGAGAAATTCCCTCAAGGATGACCATTGTTAGAAATTGGCACCCAAATTTTATGGTCCTTATACAGTTCTCAAGCACATGGGATAGGTGGCCTATCAGTTACTTTTTCCTAGTCATTCTAAGCTCCATCCTTTTTTTCATGTTTCCTTCTTAAAGAAGGTGAATGGAACTAAGTGCCAAACTCAAATTGACCTTCCCGAGTTGGACGAAGAAGGCTCCATTTGGCTACAACCACAAGTATTTTTGGACTAGCGTGAGTGTCATCTGTGTCAGTGAACCATCAAGGAAGTGTTATTCCAATGGAAAGATACAATTATAATAGATGCCACTTGGGAACCAACTACTATTTTGCAACAATTTCCTCATCTCAAGCCTTGAGGACAAGGTTGTTTTTAAGGGGGAGGACGTGTTAGGAACCTAACCCCTCACATAGGTATAATAATATATTTCCATGTAATAAAGGTCAATATTAATAAGGCCTAGAAATAAGGAAGAATAAGTCCAATGTAATAATACCTAATAGAAGTTTTTGCTTATAGAAGGATCTTCCTCTAGATTGTTCTTTTGATAGACATATTTAGTATAAATAGGAGTCGAGGGTATGAGAAGTTTTGTCTTGGATATTATTGTAATAGAGCTCTACTCTGCTAGAGGTTGCCCCCTCGAAGAGGCAAGTGAAAATTTTTCTCAGTAATCAAAGTGCTCTTTTTGGTGTTATTTTGTTATCATTTTGGCATTATCATGGTGCTGCTCTAGTTATATTGTTATTTCATCTGCCATTCTAGCTATTTATTTATGTTCTACATAATTTTTATACATGGAATATTATAGCCTCAGTCCTTCCAGGACATAATTGAATTTGATGAACCAAATACTTTGGAGGACACTATCCGGAAGGCAAGGTACTTCTATGAGCAATTCAGGAATAAGGCAAAACCTCACAAGGACTCGAAGAAGAAAATTAATTTGGGATTCAAGAAGAAGGGGTTTAAATCCTCAAGTTTTAAGAATCATGGGAAAATATATAAGATGAGACTTCCTAATATAAGTGTATATCATTATAATTTTTCATCTTAGAGTGGTAATAAACCCTTTGGATCAGTCCCACGTAAGATTAATAATACAAAGAGAGAACCCTTGAAATGTTGGGGTTGTGGAGAAGAACATTTGCTGAGGGAATGCCCACATAGGAAACATGACAATAGGAGGGTATACAACATATAGGAGGCTACCACAATCAATGATGTGGCTCATAGAAAATTTTAGGGGTGAAATTTCTCCCATGGGCGAAATCTAGCCCCTTCAAATTTTGTCAGGGCAAATTTGATATATTAAAAAAAAAACAATATTCATCCCAATTCGCCCGCCTTTTATTTTTAAAAAAATATTAATTATATATTTAGCCCAAATTTAAATATTATTTACATTTTCTCCTTCAAAAAATGGTGGTCATCCTCCATTTCACGCGATTTCTGGGAGTAGCCATTGATCTTCTGGGGTTTTTGCCCACAATTTTAGTTTTTTGATTTTTCACAGGGCCAAGGACCAAGATTCGCCTTGATTTGGGAATGGCCATTGGCCTTAGGTTTTTTTCTCCCATTGATTTGGAGTTTTTAGTTTTACAGAGGATGCCCCTGATTTGGAGTTTTTACATGAAATCGGTCATGAGTTTCGGAAAATTTTACCCCAATTTGATGGCGATTCACAATATTAATAGATCCAAGTGGTTTGACTTGAAATCTTCAGCCACGCCTAGCTTGAAATATTCAAAGGCCAAGTTCCAAATCAAAATTCTATTCTCAAAATTTGCAAATTACAGGAGGAGAAAGCGTCGAGTTCTTTCCATCTTCCTGGTCACTCTGTGTCAATGTTTCTGGTTTCTAGACTGGCCCCTGCAACACCTTGAATCTTGATATTGGGTAAGTCATAAGTGGCTTTTGAGCCCTCTCTGCAACTTTTGAAATTTCTCACCACTGTGTAGGGACAATATTAATCTCTTATCATTTATGGGCTCATAGTTCTCTGCTCCGCTAGTAGTAGAGTTGTTTTGGGAATTCATTAAGTGCATATGCTAGTAGGGATTGGCTTGATTATCCTGATCAATGATAGATCCCACCCAACCTCCAGGATAGCAAAGGATTTAGATCATGACGAGTGATTTTTTGGGTTAGGTATTGGAGTAGATTAGTAGTTATGTCTAATGTGTTTAAGTTATTGAGCTTACCTACAGTTTGGATAAATTACCTGGGTGTTTTTAAATCATTCTCACAAGTTGGCGTTGAAACACAGTGTTTCAACACGGTTTTCCCAATGCTCATTTCTTGCGTGTTTCCACGCACATCACACACATGCCATTGTAATAAATGATAGAGTCCACAACCCCACCCAGGCTCCAACCTCTAGGATAATAGAGGCTTCAGGTCATGATGAGTGATTTTTTGGGTTAGTGAATGTCAATTGGAGTAGATCAATAGTTTCGTGTTTCAGATTTTGAGCTTACTCAAAGACTACAATTTTGATAAATTATTAAATTACTTGGGCATTTTTAAATCATTCTGACAAGTTGGTGCTGAAACATGGTGTTTCAACACTGTTTTCCCAATGCTCATTGCTTGTGTGTTTCCATGCACATTGCACAAGTGTCATCCTGATCAATCATAGAGTCCAAAAACCCACCCAACCTCCAGGATGCAGAGGCTTTAAGTCATGATGAGTCATTGTTTGGGTTAGTGATTTCCAATTGGAGTATATCAGTAGTTCCATGTTTCAGGTTTTGAGCTTACTCACAGATTATAGTTTGGATAAATTATTATCTGGGTGTTTTTAAATCATTTTCACAAGTTGGTGCTAAAACACAGTGTCTCAACATGATGTTTCAACACCATTTTCCCAATGTTCATTTCTTGTGTGTTTCCACACACATTGCACAAGTGTCATCCTCATCAATGATAGATCCCACAGCCCCACCCAACCTCCAGGATAGCAGAGGCTTCAGGTCATGATGAGTCATTGTTTGGGTTAGTGATTGCCAATTGGAGTAGATCAGTAGTTTTGTGTTTCGGTTTTTGAGCTTACTCACAGACTACAGTTTGGATAAATTATTAAATTACCTGGGTGTTTTTAAATCATTCTCACAAGATGGTGCTGAAACATGGTGTTTCAGCATGGTATTTCAACACCTTTTTCCTAATGCTCATTGCTTGTGTGTTTCCATGCACGTTGTTGAAAAAGTCCTCAATTTTTTTTATCCCTAAGACCTAAATTTTCTATTTTCGGGTTTCATATTTTCACAAAACATGTGTTTCATTATCAATCCCAAACACATGATACCATTTTCTCAAAAGAATTTAATTATTTGAATAATAAAAGGCAAAAAATCTTAAAGAATTCGGGATTCAAAGTTTGCTGAAAACATTTTTTTGGATACAAATTGAATCGCGAAATCCCGATCTCCGATTTGCTGTAATAACAAAGTCTTAGTTAAAACGCGGATTAATTAATTCTCTAATCTGAAAGGTTAAAGTTTAAGATAATTATGTTGCAATTTCGGGATTCACAGTTCAGTGATAACACATATCTTGTTATCATGATTCCCGAAATCCCGAATCGTGAAATCTCGATCCATAGTTCATGTTAAATCAAACTAACTTTGTTTTGTCCTTAATCACGATTAGTTAGTTAATTAAGATGAGTGTAAGTCCTCTCTTTTAAAACCCATCGCGATTTTGCAATTTCGGAGATCGGATTTCATAGATGACATACTTCTCGACAACATGATCCCCGAAATCCCGAAAATGCTTAATCTCAATTAATTACTTCGCTAAAACATTTAAATCTTAATTAACACGTCGTAATTTTGCGATTTCTAAGATGGAAATTCGTCAATGATATACTCTTTGACAACATGATCTCCGAAATCCCGAAAACAAAGTCTTCAGTCTTAATCTTTAATTAGCATCAATTAACCTTTAAAAAAAAAAACAGGATTAATGGTAAACATTCTTTTTAAGGTTTCATCCATGTTTCGGTTTCCGATCGAGTAAAGTGTCCCGAGTTTTCTTTAAAAATCTAAAGGCACTAAAATGAGAACATTAAATGCGTATCTCAGAAATATATCTTCTGCATTAAATGCCTTAAATTCTTATCAGCTGTGTCAACTCCGTCACTTTAAAATGTATTAAAAAAGAAAATTTGAATGTATGTGTTTTCATTTTATCAACCATAAGAAACACTTAGCTGAGCTCATTCATTCATTCTCTGTGACAAGTTTTCCATTTAAACGTAAAGCCATGGCACCTAAAAAGGCATCGAAGAAGAATGAAGATATACAAGAAGGAGATATCATCTCTGACAACACACCACACGCTATAGACTCCATTAAATCTTGGACACAAATCACTGAATTTCTGGAATGTGAACTCAAGAATGCTCATCCTCATTCTGAGAATCATTGTCGAGACATAGCTGAATCAGAGCTTCATAAGATCGTTGCACGCCCTCGGCTCGTAGCATACAATGATATGATTAGTTGGGCCCTGGAAAAGGTTGATATCCCGACAAGGAACATCTTCAATGATCAAGGAGTTATTGTCGGCTCATTCATGCCAGAACACATACAAGTAATGTATAAACTCTCACCAAATCCTAAACATACTTTTAATGTCGAGTTTTTAGCAGAGTTTCAGAGGAAAGAATGCACTGAGGCAGACCAGACATATCCTGATATGATTAGAGAATGGTGGAGGTGTCCAAAAAAGTTTAGCAGTGATGCCCATGGGGTTTATGCTACATACTCCTTGAATGAATACATGGTATATGTAGCCATCTTGTTGTGTATACTTTTTGGGAGAAAAGATCCCTGCCATTTTCATGCAGATTATTTGCCTTTTTTAGAATAAGCTTCAGAAGGGTATGCTTTTAACTGGCATAAGATTTTGTTAGATAACCTAACACAGGAAATCTCAAACTACAAAGTAGCAAAATCGAAGGGACAACCAGTATCCTTTTACATGTCAACATACATTATGGATGCAATCTGTTATGTGACTCCTTTTCCCTTAATGAATTGGAGTTGGAACATTTCCTGTCCAGAACCCATTCATAAATATCACTCCGCCCTTTGGGAAGAAAATGCTAAAGATGCATTTTATGAAGTTTGTCATTTTATTATAATTCCGATGCATAAAATATTTTTAGATGCGAACCCCCTCGCATTTCTGATGCAGTCACAGAAAATATTAAAGCAATTGCCGACTGGTTTATTGAGGAGAACTTTTCCTACATTAGGGTTTACGGTTGTTCCATTCCACCTCACACACTCCCTAAATTCCTACCAGACGGATTGGTGTGCAGGGAGGTATCTCATCAGATAGTAAAGGGCGACATTGGATTAGAACTAAAAGCGGCTCAGAAGAAATCATGGCCAACCTTCCCTGTATATATTGGAAAATTTTCTTTATTAAATCTAGGTCATTCTAAAGTAGAGGTCGAATCATTAGAAGAAGTAAAATTAGTAGATATTGAGCACAGGAAACATGACCCCTACCAAATAATAACCAGGCATTTTATGCATTGTAATCTAAAAGCCTATGAGCATGAAACATCTATCTATGATGATGTATTCAAGGGTGTTAAATCCTATGAAGAAGTATTGAATAGAGTATAGGCCATGCCACCTGACTCACAGACTGGATTTGCATCATTCCAGGGCCATAGGCAAAGTTGCCTACCCAAGAGTTTGCAGGGTGAAGCTTCGACTCCGCCTCCGGAACAGGAAGAGCCTCCCCCAGGGTTTGAAACAAATACACAGGACAAAGCCAATACCAAAGGCAAGATGAAGGATACTGAGATTCCTTCCCAAGACAAAGAGAGTTCCCAGACAAAAGAATCAGAGACAGGGAAGGGAAAAGAGCTAGAGACACCCCCAGAAATCCCTAAGGATGTTCCAGAAAAGACAGGAGGAACAACATCGATAGAGCTCGGAAGTCCCATCACTTCCTTGACCCCATTGCAGTCAACTTATGGAACCCCCCACGAAGGAGCTCTGTATTTCAGTGATCTAGAGCCAATTTCAAGGGATGAGATTCCCCCATTAGATTATTTTTTCAGTAAAAAGAGAAGAGCAATCTTGAAATAGGAAATCCATCCAAGAGGAGATGGGATGATTAAAAAACATAGAGTCATTATAGATGGAAAGAATCTTAAAGATGGAGAGTTTGCTACAGATTTAGCAGGTATGATGGGAGCTATAACATCGGAAAATATATATTATGTTGGCACTTTAACAACCATGCTCGAACAAAAAGACCAAACAATAACTCAGCTACAAGACAAATTAAAAGAAACCGAGAGAAATATCAGTTGGGGAATACAAAAGGGTCTAGAACAAGCTAGACTAAAAGATATTCAAGAAATTCAGAAAATGAAAACAGGATTAGAAGAGGCAAAACAGATAATACAGGTCGCACAAGAACATGTCCAAAAGCAGGAAGAAGAAAATAAACAGTTACAAGATAAAATTAGTTCTATTACAAATCAAGTAGTAAAACTTGAAGTTTTCCCGGCACAAGCATTGGGAATACATTTGAAAATAGAAGAAGAGCAACAAAAAGTGTTTTTAAATCTGGAAGCAGTCCATAATTACTTTCAAGAGACAAATAGATCTTTGGAGAATGTTCTCCAGAAGGAAATAGAAGCGAAAGCGGCCAGAGCGACCTTCCAAAAGGCAGTATCCCTCTCAACAAAGGAAGAAGTCGAAAGGATTAAGAAATTATCCATTTCAGAATAGGTTAAAGGAGATGTAATACTTAAAGTGTGGGAAGCAGACATGGTCGAAAATAAAATAATAACCAGAGATGTCAATGATGATTGCCAGGGAATTTTTGATCTCTTAGAAAAGACTTCATTGAATATCGGAAAAAATGACTGTCCTAGATTATTAGGTGAAATTAACATTGTCAAGCACCATCTAAGGTTCAAAGAAGAGCTGGAGGAAATGAAGATAGAGATTTCAAAAATTAAAGTAATCAATATCACAGAAATCGAAAAATGGATGATGACACTAAACTTAAAGTTGCAAACTATTAATTTCATAGGGAAAATGATAGAGGATCATTTGCCCGAATCACAGAAAATATTCTTCATATTTTAAGCAAAAGAGATACCAGACGCTCCCAGAGTTTGTGAAAATTTTAGGAAAGTGTGTTCACTGTCTTGAGGCGGAGAAAGGAAGTTCATCATCACAAACGTAAAAACACTTTTTAGTATATTTTCATCATTAGAAATTAGAAAAGAAATGTAAACGGTTGACATTACTCATATATAAAACCGTAATCTTAGGAAGTTGGTTAATCACCAATGAGAAAATGTTTGATGATGATGTATAAATATATTTTAAAAACACTGAGAAAGGGCTTTTGGATTTTTGGGAGAGAGCCGATTGTATTAATAGTTTTCCAATCCATCATAATATATGATACAGACGAGATTCTGAATCCTACCAATTTGTAGCTATGTGTCCCTTAACCCTGTTTATCATAATTTTATATGTTTTTCTTTCAATGTTTTCTAATGAATAATAAATTTGAAGTTATCTGCAAACATCTTTTATAGTTTAGATTGATTCGGATATCAAATTATTTACAGCTTTTCCTTTGAAATTGCTATCAGTGATTTTAAGACCTATGAATCTTTTGAACCTTAATATTTAATACTTCATTAGAAATCCGGTTTTCTTCGTTATTTCTTGTTATTATATGAGATTCTTTCTTGATTAAAGCCTCATATTTTTCAGTAGTATTTCTTTGTTATTTTATAATTCTCAAATTGTTGCAAATCTAGGAAACGACCTCGACTGTATTTATGTTAATGTTTTGAGTTTTAAAGCTATTTTTCCTATTCTCATCTCTAATAAACCGAAGTAACAATTAAATAAACTCTTTCACGACTGAATTAAATCTTATTCTCCATGACTGTCCCAAATAGCAGACAACCTAACATTGAACCTGGTCTTGAAGATCAAACCAGTATTGCTCTAAACTTTTTTAATACCATCCTACAAACAACAAAAAACCAGACCGAATTAGAATGTTCATGGGATACTATTGAGAGAGATATTAGCATCCAAGAACAACGGGAAGCTAGACAGAGACAGTTGAGAAACTGATCCTGTTTTATTCTTCTTTCTTGATTCTTATCCTTTAATTATATATATCTTTACGGATGCCTTGATGGTATACTTTACAGCCTTAAAGTATAAACTCAAGAACAACATCTTTTTGGCGCCGCTGCCGGGGAACGAAGAAACGAATTTTTTCCCTGGGAAGAATGACATTGACACTTTCTGTCTTTGATAGTGAACAAGGATAGAAAACCTTCTAAGGCTACCTTTTATTTTTCACTTGGCGACTCCACGATAACTAAACTGGCTATTAGCTGAAAGAACACCAGAAACAACCCGAACAGTAAGCAGACCTTGCCAGTCTCCGATTTGGAAAAGATTTTAAAATCACGAAAATCACTTAGACAAGTCTTTTTACCTATACATACTATATGTCATCCTTACTTTACGCAGTTGAACATTTCAGAAACTCTTGAAAGATCTGTTTCGCTTCCCCTCTCATACGATACATTCTCTTTTCCTGAAGTTTCCTCCTCAGATTTCTGAGAATCTTCTCCTCACACATTCTGAGCTTCAGCCTCAAATTTAACCATGGCTACACAAGGAGGTGACGGAGCTGGAGGTGGTGCTCCTGGAGGACTAGCAGGTGGTCAAGTACCACTTCTTGGAATCTTCACTAAAGTAGTTGTTAGATATGCTCCCCTTGTCCTTCCCGTTCCTCTACATGATCTCCCCGAAAATTATATGAAAAGTCTTTGAAAATTTACAGGGGAAGGGGATTTGACTTCCCAAGAAGATATAAATTTCTTCGAACAATTTGCTGACATCCTTGGAATAGAACATAAAGATGTCTATTCTAGACTCCTCGTTCAGACTTTTGAAGGACTGGTGAGGACCTGGTTTTGATCCTTAGCAGCTGGATCTTTAAGATCTTATGAAGAACTTGAAAGTGATTTTATTAGACAATGGGGAGAGAGGAAGGACCACCTCTACTACCTGACTGAATTTGGAGCCCTTAGAAAGAAAAAATTCAAATCAGTTCTAGAATTCACACAAAGGTTCAACAAGTTGTATAATAAAATCCCGGTTGAAGTTAAACCTTCACAACCTGCAGCAAAGGTGACCTTTGCTGGTGCTTTTGATCCTGATTTTGACTTATTATTGAGAGAAAGAAGATCAACAGATCTCACGAAAATGCAGGATGATGCGCTTGAGATTGAATCAAACATGATGGCATCAGGAAAATTAAAAGAAAAAATAGAAACTGGAAACAAAGAAAATAGGAAATTCAAAGAACAAGGTGGACCTTCAAGATCAGGGAAATCCTTAGGAGATAAAATAGATGAGATGGCTAGGGTAATTAGAGAACTTTCAAACAAGATCTCAAAAATGGAATTAGAGAAATCGAAAAGAGATAATTTCCCTAGGAAATATTTTAGAAGGAATCCTGATCCTTAGGTCCCATAGAAGATAATTAAGAATGAAGATCAAAAAATTCCAACCCCCTTCAAAAGTGAAAACTTCATTGGAGAGGAGGATCTAGGATATTTTGAAGAGATCGATGAGGATATTAATAATCTTGGCGATGATAATAAATCACGTTATTTATCGAGACAAGATTACGAAAGGTCCTTAAACAAAGAAATTACATCGAAAGACAATGTTGGCAACAATACATCTGAATATTTCACCTATCAAGGTATCACAGATGATATCATAGCTGAACTACAAGGAAAATATAATTTAAGACCAAGGAACAAGGGTCTCCCAACTATTCTGACAAAAAAGATCTTGCCAAGTGGTGAAACCGATGAGGTCAGTCCAAAAGTTGCTAACAAACAGACTGTGAAAACACACACAACTGATGCGCAACCTACCCAGTCAGAGCCAGTAGAAACCCTCGCTGTGAAGACACAAGCTCCTGTAAATGAAAACAAGTCCACATTACAAAGAAACGCTGAAAAGAAAGGAATGGAGGCTCCGAATATAGAAAATGACAAGTCCCTAGGAAATTTTAATCTGGAAAACGAAATAAATAAAATCAAAATTCCTATTCCCCTTGTTGAACTAGCTAAAAATCCCATATACAGAAAAAAAATCACCAAGATGATTAAATTTTCCAAAGACAAAAGCCAGGCCGTTGTCATCAACTTAGAAGATGACAAGCCAAACACAGTCTTTGGTCCACACTTCGAAGGTGCGAGAGACACTGTGGCCCCCTTTTATATCACGTTAACTTTGTTTGATCACCTACTCCATAACTGCATGCTTCATTCCGAAGCTTCCCGCAATGTGATGCCAAAGGCAATTATGGAAAAACTTGATCTTGAAATCATAAGGCCCTATGGTGACTTATATTCTTTTGATTCAAGGAAAGTCAAATGCATAGGTATGATTAAAGACCTAGTAGTAGGTTTGGCTCAAATTCCTGCTAAAAGCATTCTTATGGATGTAGTGGTCACTGACATCCCTCCAAAGTATGGTATGCTATTATCTAGGTCATGGGGTGCCAAGCTTGGAGGATCTCTCCAGCTGGACATGACATATGCTACAATTCCAGCTTTCGGAGGATAATACACGTGTCTTTATAGAGAGACTAGGTTGGCATTTACGGTAGGTGATCCACATAACCCAAATAATCATCCAGTTTATATTGCTGACCAAGACTTAGGAAATTGTATATTATATATTGATGACGATTTTGAAGTAGATATAGACAAAAATTGTATAGAAGAAAAAAATAAAAAAGAAGAAATAAAAAAAAATGTATATAGCACTGGTGTATGGAAAATGTATTTTGACGGTGCCTCATCTTTCCTTGGAGCCAGAGCAGGAGCACTCCTTGTGGCTCCCGATGATCAATTCATAATCCCCTTTTCATATAGGCTTCAGTGGAATGTGGATTGTACAAACAATGCATGCGAGTATGAAGATTTAATGCTAGGATTAGAAGCTGCTAGGAGGATGAAAATAAAGAACCTTGAAGTCTTTGGTGACACCGAGTTAATCATAAAATAGGTGAATCGACAGTACCAAGCCAAACATCCTAGATTGTGGTCCTATAGGAATTGTGTCTGGGATTTAATCGAGAATTTATTTTCCTCTGTAAATGTTCATTTTGTCCCAAGGTCTGAAAATCAACAGGTTGATGCTTTAGCCAAAGCAGCATCAACTTTCACACCCCCAAATGCTTGTAAATTAAAGTATCACATACAAATGAGACATCAACCTTCGATACCGAATAACATACAACATTGGCAGGTCTTTGAGGATGATGAGCAGCTTCGAAATTTTTTAGAATCAATAGATGAATTTGTAGAAATGCATATTGATCAAGAAAATCAAAATGATCCCATTTGGATCATGCAGGAGGGGGAGGATTCTAAACAGTTTCACGATAAAATGCGAACCACCGAATGCTCATTCTTAAGAACAACCAGATTCCCAAGGGTCTAATCCCCTTGGAAAGATTATTCAATCAAGATGATATCCCTTCAAAAACCACATTACAAGCTCAACCAGAGGAGGTTAAGGATTGTAACATAAGAACTAAAGAAAACCCCCGGATGGTAAAACTATCCAAATATCTATCTACAGAAAATAAAAATAAATACACGAAGTTGCTTAAAAAGTACAAAGATGTTTTCACATGGTCGTACAAAGAACTGAAAACATATGACACCTCTGTGATCAAACATAAGATACCCCTGAAGCTGGGTGTCAAACCCTTTAAACAAAAAGTCCGACAAATAAACCCTATCTTTCTACCTGTTATTGAACGAGAAGCCAAAAAACTTCTTGATGCTAAGATAATTGTACCACTGAGATATTCTGATTGGGTAGCCAATCTGGTCCCGGTTAGAAAGAAAAACGGGGAAATTAGACTATGCGTCGATTTCAAAAATCTTAATAAATCCTCTCTCAAAGATAATTACCCCCTACCTAAAATGGACCATGTTCTAGAAAAAGTAGTAGGAGCTAATAGGATGTCAATGATTGACGGATTTTCAGGTTACAATCAAATTGTCGTCAGTGATCACGATAAAGAAAAAACAGCCTTTACCACTCCTTGGGGTACATTTATGTACGAAAAAATTCCATTTGGATTGATGAATGCAGGTGCTACTTTTCAACACGCAATGGATATCGCTTTCGTTGGCGAACGGAACAAATTTGCAGTTATCTATTTGGATGACCTTATTGTTTTTTCTAAATCAGATGAATATCATCTAATACATCTCAAACAGACATTTGAGAAATGTCGCAGGTTTGGTCTATCCTTAAATCCTAAGAAGTCTCACTTCGCTATGCAAGAAGGCAAGATTTTGGGTCACATCGTATCTCGTGATGAATTATAATTGACCCTAAAAGATTTGAAGCTATAGATACAATAAGTATTCCTAGGAATGTGAATGAAATTCAGTCATTCTTAGGAAAAATAATTTTTTTGAGAAGATTTATTCCTAACTTCGCTGAAATCATGAAATTAATTACAGATATGCTCAAGAAAAACAACGAAGTGAAATGGTCAGCAGAATCTAAAGCATCCTTTGCCTGTATCAAGAAGGTTATAAGTGAGGCGCCGATACTAGCGAGCCCCGATTATCTCAAGGATTTTCTTATTTTTTCATTTTCTTCTGAACACACACTTGCCGTTGTACTCCTTTGGAAGAATGAAGAAGGTTTCGAGCAACCAATAGCCTTCTTTAGCAAAATCTTCCGAGATGTCAAACCCAGATATAATATAATGGAAAAACAGGCATATGCTATGGTAAAAGTGTTAAAATCTTTCAGAACTTATGTTTTACATTCTAAGGTGATTGCATATGTACCCACTAGCTCCGTAAAAGATATTTTAGTTCAAGCAGATAGTGATGGAAAAAAAGGAAGATGGCTTTCCAAAATTCAAGAGTTTGACTTGGAGATTAAACCGACAAAATTAGTAAAGGAGCAAGGCTTAGCTAAACTCTTAGCCGAATCCAATTTCAGAGCTCTCGAGATAAATAACTCTCAAGAGGAGGAAGAGTGGGTAGACGTGAATGAACTCAAGGACCAAATAACTGAAAACCGAATCGAAGAGAAATTTGTGTCATCAAATTGGTACAAGGATATAGTATCCTACTTACTGACATTGAAATGTCCAAGTGACTTGTCTCCATCCAAATCTAGAACGCTGAAGTTGCATGCAATCAAATACTGTATTTTCGAAAAATGATTATATTGAAAAGACCCGCTAGGCTTCCTCTTGGTCTGTCTGGTCGAGTCATAAACAAAAAAGGTTATAAGCCAATTTCATGAAGGAGTGTGTGGAGGACACAACGCCTGGAGGGCTACAGCATATAAAATCCTCAGGGCTGGTTATTACTGGCCCAAACTTTTCTTAGATGTCAATGCTAAGGTACGAGCTTGCAGCCCTTGCCAATGTTTTTGCAGGAAAACATAAACTTCCAGCGATGCCATTGGTCCCATTCAAGACATAAGCTCCTTTTCAGCAATGGGGACTAGATTTCATAGGTGAAATTAATCCACATTCTAGTGCCCAACAAAGATGGATCTTGACCACTACAGACTACTTCACCAAATGGGTGGAAGCTATTCCAACAAGAAAGGCTATTGATTCGGTGGTTATAGATTTCTTAGAAGAAAATATTTTTTCTAGGTTTAGCTGTCCCAGAAAGATAGTCACAGACAATGCACAGGGATTTAAGTCTATGGATATGGTTAGCTTTTTCCAAAAATATAATATTGTGCTTGGTCACTCCACAACATACTACCCTCAGGGAAATGGTCTGGCAGAATCTTCAAACAAGAGCTTAATTAGTATAATCAAGAAAGTGCTAAACGAAAATAAAAAGTCTTGGAATGTGCATTTGAGATACGCTCTATGAGCAAATCAGATAGGAAAGAAAAAGTATATTGGTACTTCTCCCTTCCAAATGGTATATGGAACAGATGTAGTCTTTCCTATAAACCTAGCACTTCCTGTAATGAAACTGTGGCAAGACGAGAAGGAAGAACCAAATCCTCTCACAAGAAGGATAAATCAGCTGATTGAAGTTCAGCAGCACAGGGCGGTGGTGGATGAAAGGTTGTAGAAGTACCATGATGACATGAAGGTATTATTCGATCGTAAGGCCAAAGAATTTTTTTTTATACCCGGAGATTTGGTTTTGAGATGGGACGCTAGGAAGGAGGATTCGGGAAAAAATGGTAAATTCAATCACATTTGGTACAGACCATTTAAGGTAGCATCTCCTGAAGGAAAAAATTCATTTCAGCTTGAAAATTTGGATGGTAAAATCTTGAACGCCCCTATCAATGGGCGTTTTTTAAAACATTACATGGAATAATTGATTTCTAGAATTTCCACTATATATACCATTTATTTTTATTTTCATATTTTATTTTAGAAAGTCTATTTTCATTCTGAATCCAAAAACAAATAAAAAAATAAAAAAATAAAAAAATGTGATGCTTATCTCGTAAGCTGATAGGCAAATAAAAAGAGTTTTCAATACCTAAGCCTTAAGGGTTTCTCCTAGAACAAGATAAGAAGTAAATGAAGTAAAAAGTCTTTAAGAGAGGAGTCCAAAGAGTCGGGTTTATTTTATAAACCTATGTTTTTTGACATACAGATCGTTCGACGTTCCCTTTTTATACACTCAATTCTGAATCAATTGCTTTTTCGGGTTTCCCAGAGAGATAAGAGAGATTACGTCTTAACTTTTGAAATCAAAAAATAGTTCTTAATCAGTAAGACCAGTCCTCATACTTCTTATTCTCCGACTAAACGTGGTTATGCTTAGGCTGATTTTGACACTCTTAGGTTTCTTAACAGTTTGTCTGAAGATTTAAGCTTGCTCAAAAGAAGACCCCTGAAAATAATCTTCCCTTTTTTCTCTGCGAACTAAGGTGATTTGAAAGTTGAGGAAAGGTTGGTCTAGAGTAATCAAAACAGGTTGACAAACCTCTATTTAATTTTTTTTTACACAGATACCACCCTTGGTATATTAAGTATCACTGATTGCCCCCGCTTCATATTCATAAGCTAAATGTAAGACAAATGGTGAAAGGAAATTCATATTTGATTGCTCCCATCTAGTCTGAAAGACAATGAAAGGAAATTCATTCAAATGATTTCCCTCGTCTTATATAAAGGAACAGATAACTTCACCGGGGTACTGAACAGGCTCATTGGTAGTGAAGCAATATCTGAGTGTAAATATATAATTAGCATTCGAAGCGGTGAAAGGAAATTCAGTAAAAAGGGACAGATAACTTCACCAGGGTACTGAACAGGCCCGCTAGCAGTGAAGAAATATTTGAGGTATCTGTAAGGTTGTCATACTTATCTATCACTCTACTCTAGTTATCAGTTTTTTTGAAACCGGATCTGCATCCCTAAGTTTAGTCAGAGCTCCCATTTTAAAAAATATAAGTTTTGTTCGATTGATGCAAGTTGAAAGTCACCAATCTGTTGAGTTTCCTAAGATTGTTTTGATTATATTAATACTAACTTAATTTCAGACGAGAAGGAGAAGATTATGAAGGAGACTGCAACTGAGTTTAAAGCAAATAAGAACTTTAAAAAGATTTTCAAAAGTTAAAATGAAATCTCTTTTCTCCTCTTTTTTCCCTTTCCTTAGCAGTCTCGACAGTGATAAACCCTTGACACCATTAACCCAATGAAGGCACTAAGTCTACATGTTCTCCTCGTCCCACAAGGAGACGAGGTCCCCAGTTGGAGTCTATGTTGAAAAAGTCCTTAAATTTTTTTATCCCTAAGACCTAAATTTTCTGTTTTCAGGTTTCATCTTTTCACAAAACATGAGTTTCATTATCAATCCCAAACACATGATACCATTTTCTCAAAATAATTTAATTATTTGAATAATAAAAGGTAAAAAAGCTTAAAGAATTCGGGATTCAGAGTTTGCTGAAATCATTTTTTTGGATACAAATTGAATCGTGAAATCCCGATCTCTGATTTCCCGTAATAACAAAGTCTTAATTAAAATGTGGACTAATTAATTCTCTAATCTAAAAGGTTAAATTTTAAGATAATTATGTCACAATTTCGGGATTCGCAATTCAGTGATAACACATCTCATGTTATCATGATTCCCGAAATCCCGAGTCGTGAAATCCTGATCCATAGTTCGTGTTAAATCAAACTAAATTTGTTTTGTCCTTAATCACGATTAGTTAGTTAATTAAGATGAGTGTAAGTCTTCTCTTTAAAAACCCATTGCGATTTTGTGATTTTGGAGATCGGATTTCATATATGACATACTTCTCGACAACATGATCCCCGAAATCCCGAAAATGCTTAATCTCAATTAATTACTTCGCTAAAACGTTTAAGTCTTAATTAACATGTCGCGATTTCTGAGATCGAAATTCGTCAATGATATACTCTTCTACAACATGATCTCTGAAATCCTGAAAAACGAAGTCTTCAGTCTTAATCTTTAATTAGCATCAATTAACCTTTTAAAAAAAAAAAAAATAGTATTAATGGTAAACATTATTTTTAAGGTTTCATCCATGTTTCGGTTTCTGATCGAGTAAAGTGTCCCAAGTTTTCTTTAAAAATCTAAAGGCACTAAAATACGAACATTAAATGTGTATCTCAAAAATATATCTTCTACATTAAATGCCTTAAATTCTTATCAGCTGTGTCAACTCCGTCACTTTAAAATGTATTAAAAAAGAACATTTGAATGTCTGTGTTTTCATTTTATCAAGTGAAATAAATGCTTAGCTGAGCTCATTAATTCATTCTCTGTGACAGGTTTTCCATTTAAACGTAAATTCATGGCACCGAAAAAGGCATCGAAGAAGAATGAAGATATACAAGAAGGAGATATCATCTCTGACACCACACCACACGCTATAGACTCCATTAAATATTGGACGCAAATCGTTGAATTTCTGGAATGTGAACTCAAGAATGCTCATCCTGATTCTGAGAATCATTGTCGAGACATAGCTAAATCAGAGCTTCATAATTTCATTGCACGCCCTTGGCTCGTAGCATACAATGATATGATTAGTTGGGCCCTGGAAAAGGTCGATATCCCGACAAGGAGAATATTCAATGATCAAGGAGTTATCGTCGGCTTATTCAGGCCAGAACACATACAAGTAATGTATGAACTCTCACCAAATCCTGAACATACTTTTAATGCCGAGTTTTTAGCAGAGTTTCAGAGGAAAGAATGCACTAAGGCAGACCAAACATATCTTGATATGATTAGAGAATGGTGGAGGTGTCCAACAAAGTTTAGAGCTTATGCCCATGGGGTTTATGCTACATCATCCTTGAATGAATACATGGTATATGTAGCCATCATGCTGTGTAGACTTTTTGGGAGAAAAGATCCCTGCCATTTTCATGTAGATTGGGTGTCCTTTTTAGAAGAATGTTCAGAAGTGTATGCTTTTAACTGGCATAAGATTTTGTCAGATAACCTAACACAGGAAATCTCAAACTACAAAGCAACAAAATTGAAGGGACAACCAGTAGCCTTTTACATGTCAGCATACATTATGGATGCAATCTATTATGTGACTCATTTTCCCTTAATGAATTGGCGTTGGAACATTTCTTTTCCAGAACCCATTCATAAATATCACTCTACCCTTTGGGAAGAAAATGCTAAAGATGCATTTTATGAAGTTTGTCATTTTATTATAATTCCGATGCATAAAATATTTTTTGGATGTGAACCCCCTCGCATTTTTGATGTAGTCACAGAAAGTATTAAAGCAATTGCTGACTGGTTTATTAAGGAGAAATTTTCCTACATTAGGGTTTACGGTTGTTCCATTCCACCTCACACACTCCCTAAATTCCTACCAGACAGATTGGTGTGCAGGGAGGTAGCTCATCAGATAGTAAAGGGCGACATTGGATTAGAACTAAAAGCAGCTCAAAAGAAATCATGGCCAACCTTCCCTGTATATATTGGAAAATTTTCTTTATTAAATCTAGGTCATTCTAAAGTAGAGGCCGAATCATTAGAAGAAGTAAAATTAGTAGATATTGAGCATAGGAAACATGACCCCTACCAAATAATAAGCAGGAATTTTATGCATTGTAATCTAAAATCCTATGAGCATGAAACATCTATCTATGATGATGTATTCAAGGGTGTTAAATACTATGAAGAAGTACTAAATAGAGTACAGGCCATGCCACCTAACTCATAGACTGGATTCGCATCATTCCAGGGCCATAGGCGAAGTTGCCTACCCAAGAGTTTGTAGGGTGAAGCTTCAACTCCACCTCCACAATAGGAAGAGCCTCCCTCAGGGTTTGAAACAAATACACAGGACAAAGCCAATACCAAAGGCAAGATGAAGGATACTGAGATTCCTTCCCAAGACACAGAGAGTTCCCAGACAAAAGAATCAGAGACAGGGAAGGTAAAAGAGCTAGAGACACCCCCAGAAATCCCTAAGGATGTTCCAGAAAAGACAGGAGGAACAACATCGATAGAGCTCGGAAGTCCCATCACTTCCTTGACCTCATTGTAGTCAACTTATGGAACCCCCCACGAAGGAGCTCTGTATGTCAGTGATCTAGAGCCAATTTCAAGGGATGAGATTTCCCCATCAGATTATTTTTTTAGTAAAAAGAGAAGAGCAATCTTGAAACAAGAAATCCATCCAAGAGGAGATGGGATGATTAAAAAACATAGAGTCATTATAGATGGAAAGAAGCTTAAATATGGAGAGTTTGCTACAGAGTTAGCAGGTACGATGGGAGCTATAGCATCGGCAAATATATATTATGTTGGCACTTTAGCAACCATGCTCGAACAAAAAGACCAAACAATAACTCAACTACAAGACAAATTAAAAGAAACCGAGAGAAATAAAATTTGGGGAATACAAAAGGGTCTAGAACAAGATAGACTAAAAGATATTCAAGAAATTCAGAAAATGAAAACAGGCTTAGAAGAGGCAAAACAGATAATACAGGTCGCATAGGCACAGGTCCAAAAGTAGGAAGAAGAAAATAAACAGTTACAAGATAAAATTATTTCTATTACAAATCAAGTAGTAAAACTTGAAGTTTTCCAGGCACAAGCATTGGGAATACATTTGAAGATAGAAGAAGAACAACAGAAAGTGTTTTTAAATGTGGAAGTAGTCCAGAATTACTTTCAAAAGACAAATAGATCTTTGGAGAATGATCTCCAGAAGGAAAGAGAAGCGAAAGCGGCCAAAGCGACCTTCCAAAATGCAATAGCCCTCTCAACAAAGTAAGAAGTCGAAAGGATTAAAAAATTATCCATTTCAGAACAGGTTAAAGGAGACGTAATACTTAAAGTGTGGGAAGAAGACCTGACCGAAAATAAAAGAATAACCAGAGATGTCAATGATGATTACCAGGGAATTTTTTATCTCTTAGAAAAGACTTCATTGAATATCAGAAAAAATGACTGTCCTGGATTATTAGGTGAGATTAACATTGTCAAGCACCAACTAAGGTTCAAAGAAGAGCTGGATGAAATGAAGATAGAGATTTAAAAAATTAAAGTAATCAATATCACAGAAATCGACAAATGGATGGTGACACCGAACTTAAAGTTGCAAACTATTAAGTTCACAGGGAAAATGATAGAGGATCATTTGCCCAAATTACAGAAAAGATTCTTCATATTTGAAGCAAAAGAGATACCAGACGCTCCCAGAGTTTTTGTGAAATTTGTGGGAATGCGTGTTCACTGTCTTGAGGCGGAGAAAGGAAGTTCATCATCACAAACGTAAAAGCACTTTTTAGTATATTTTCATCATTAGAAATTAGAAAATAAATGTAAATGGTTGACATTACTCATATATGTAACCGTAATATTAGGAAGTTGGTTAATCACCAACGAGAAAATGTTTGATGATGATGTATAAATATATTTTCAAAACACTGAGAAAGGGATTTTGGATTTTTGGGAGAGAGCTGATTGTATTAACAGTTTTCCAATCCATCATAATATATGATACAGACGAGATTTTGAATCCTACCAATTTGTAGCTATGTGTACCTTAACCCTGTTTATCATACTTTTATATGTTTTTCTTTCAATGTTTTCTAATGAATAATAAATTTGAAGTTATCTGCAAACATCTTTTATAGTTTAGATTGATTCGGATATCAAATTATTTACATCTTTTCCTCTGAAATTGCTATCAGTGATTTTAAGACCTGTGAATCTTTGGAACCTTAATATTTAATACTTCATTAGAAATCCCATTTTCTTCTTTATTTCCTGTTATTATATGAGATTCTTTCTTGATTAAAGCGTCATATTTTTCAGTAGTATTTCTTTGTTATTTTATAATTCTCAAATTGTTGCAAATCCAGGAAACGACCTCGACTGTATTTATGTTAATGTTTTGATTTTTAAAGCTATTTTTCCTATTCTCATCTCTAAATAAATGAAGTAACAATTAAATAAACTCTTTCATGACCGAATTAAATCTTATTCTCCATGACTGTCCCAAATAACAGACAACCTAACATTGAACCTGGTCTTCAAGATCAAACCAGTGTTGCTCTAAACTTATTTAATACCATCCTACAAACAACAACAAACCAGACCGAATTGGAACTTTCACGGGCTGCTATTGAGAGAGATATTAGCATCCAAGAACAATGGGAAGCTAGACAGAGACAGTTGAGAAATTGATCCTGTTTTATTCTTCTTTCTTGATTCTTATCCTTTAATTATATTTATCTTTATGGATGCCTTGACGGTATACTTTACAGCCTTAAAGTATAAACTCAAGAACAACACACGTCACACAAGTGTCATCCTGATCAGTGATAGAGCCAACAACCCCACCCAACCTCCAGGATAACAGAGGCTTTAGGTCATGAATCATGATGAGTGATTATTTGGGTTAGTGATTTCCAATTGGAGTAGATCAGTAGTATTGTAGTTCCTTGTTTCAATTTTTGAGCTTACTCACAGACTACATTTTGGATAAATAATAAATTATTAAATGTCTTGGGAATTTTTAAATCATTCTCACAAGCTGGTGCTGAAACACAGTGTTTCAACAACGTTTTCCCAATGCTCATTACTTGTGTGTTTCCACTCACAAGTGTCATCAAGAAAATGGAAATACAAGGAAAAATGGAAATGGAAATACAAGGAAAGCACATAATAGTAACTCAAGAAAAATGTGACATAGATTATTTGTCTTCTCTTTTCTATTGATGTTCAATGAGTTGAAGTTCTCTTTTACATTCAGCAAGAAGAAGGCTTGAATAGATCTTAGATCAGGAGATTTGTTTATTTATACAAAAATGTCTTAACCAAAAGTAGTTAGACATTCCACATTCTTTTATCTCAAAAATAGAATGTAATCAAAACTAAAAGATACAATGCATATTTTTATGAATTTGCTGAGATTTCTTCGGTTTGCTGGCACTTAACTTGTCCTTTATTTGCTCAATGCTCGCAGATGTCCTTGATTTTTTTCTTATTGTTCAAGTGAGCATGCAGTTCCATTAATGCCACAAAAAATTTGGAAGGTTCAACATTTGCATTCAACTCAAACGCGAAAACCTTTTTGTGTACCAAAGGTAATTTCTCTTGAATTTTCACCACTGCCCGTATTGTAACCTAATGTTGTAATCTTGGTTTTACCAATAGATCATTTATCATTTGTAAATCAACATGATATACCTGTTGGATAACACTTTGTACACTCTCTCTATTTTTCTTTGAATTATCTTTTCTCCTTTCAATCTCTATTTGTCCAAGTGTATTAGGGATAACACTGCCATCAAACTTAGCCATTTCTAAATCTACAAATGAGAGAGTGTTAAGACAATATTCCTTTGCTTCTCTACCCAACTTCTTACTTTCTTCAAGATTTGTTTCCCAGATCTTTAAAGCCATTTCTCCATTTATCTGATCATACTGTGAAAAAGGTGCAAGCCCAGGTACATTGATTTTTGGCCTCCATACTATGAATTCTTGGAATTTGGACCTGGTTGTATAGGCTTTCGTCTCCTTTTCATGAATATTCTTCAAGAAATTATTAATCACTTGATAATGTCTTTGAATAATATCCATATTTTGGTATAGGTCTTGCTGGATAGTTTCCAACTTTCCATTTATTTCAGATGATTGCTTCTTAAATGCAATGATATCCATTCACTTGTTCTCAAATAAATTTATTCGAGACTGCAAATGCTCTATGAACCTATCTCTCTGGGAAAGAACAATATTTCTCACTTTTTGATTGTGAACACTTGATTCCAGTTTGTCTTCTAACTGCTTTATTTGTTGCTCAAAAACCTGTCTGATTTTCTCTGTATCAAAATTGATTTTATTTCTGCAAGTCATTTCCATTTGTTGCATATCATTATGAAATTGTTCAACCAAAAGACTCTTTTTTTCCAATTTTTTTGTGATATGATCCACTGACCACTAGTTAGCAATTGCAAAGGATCCCAATGAGTTTGCAACTTCTTTTTCAAATTCAGGTTCACTCTGTCCTTGTCCATCATATATCATTTTTTGATTTTTGGTAATTACTCCTTCTTTCTGTCGAGCTTCCTTTCTTATAATAACTTTCCTTTTCTTGTTGAAAAATAAATTTGATTGATGCAGGAGCATCGCCAACTCATCAAGCGAGCCAGCGTGGAAGCGGAAAGACAGCTGGATAGCGCCAGCACAAATTTTGAAAACACCTTGATATTGTTGCGCAAACATTAATGTGTGGATTTAATGAAGCACACTTTGTATATTGTAATGGACCTCGAGCCTTTACGCTCTCATCCTTAGGTAGATAGGAGGAATTTAATAGATTTAATGCTGGTAGATAGGATTTTAAGTCTAGATTTGATAGCTTTAGAGTTCGAGAGGGAAAACGGATATATACACCCTCATTGTATATTGTAACATAATTCTGGATTATCAAGCATTCAGAAGCAGGAAGAGAAAGAGCATGCAGAGAATTGTATGAAGAACACCCATGTTCAGACATTTGAATTAATAGAAGAAAGCTTTGATTCAAATCCATGGTTATGTGTCTATTCTCTGTGTATTGATGTTATGCTCATGGATATTTGCTTCATGTCATACATTTGCTTTTATATGTTGTGTATGTGATTTCATGGTGAACTAGAAAGTCTAAAAGGAAGAAGGAATTAGTTTCAATTGTTTCTCTATTCTGAGACAGAGAATTCCTGCAAGGAGTGCAGTTGAATTTGTCCGCAAGGCGTGCATTGACAGAGGTCTTCAGATAGAGATAAATTTTGTTCTAAGTTCCCAGAAGAACAGTTGAGTAGAGGAGCCGTGCAAGGAGTGCACAGGCCAAGTGAAGACTTAGAATTACGATTCTGAGCAGAGGAAATTAAGACTGCTGCTGCAGGAGTGCGCAGGGTCAAAAGACTTCAACAATTAAGACAAAGTTGAAGGATTTCCGCAAGGAGTGCACGTAACAAGTTCTCAAAAGGACTTGAGAAGTCAAGAGCAAGATCAGGAGGAGCAGGCCTTTGAGATTTTCAAAGGATTGCACAGGGAGAGTTTGTGCATTGNCAAGGAGAGGACGGACGACAGAAAATCCCTGGGGATTTCGAGAAGTTCTGGGGATTGTTGGATCTCATGAGGTGCAAGGAGGCTACAGTGCAGGCGTGGAAAAGGTCCGAAGCTCAGGAGGACAGGAGCCGTCGATCGGGATCCCGAGGAGGGGGGTTTTACTCATAGATCTGCATATCGGGAGTTCGTGAGGAGAGACTCCAAATCTACTCAACGGAAGTCGCGATATGGTGAAATGTGATATTCCGACTGCTACGTAAGTAGTGTGGGCCACGAAGGATAGTGGAGGACAGGTGGCATAATCCATCGGAGGTTTGACGTCTCGGGCCTTGGGATTCGAGGTAAGAGTCATTTGATCTCGCGAGTGGCGAAGTCGCAAGGAAGTGAGATCGCGAGTCTCGGCCTTTCGACGTCTCGTGTGTCAGGGTTTGGAAAACCAAGCGCTTGGTGTCATGAGTGGCGAGATCACGATAAGGACAGAAGTCCCGATAGACGAAGAAGCAAGTCAGCATCGATTAAAGCATCGGGTCTTGGGTCTCGGGGGTCCGAGGGCATTGTGCTCGACTATTGAACTCACGACACCGCAAGTGTCGATCCTCCAAAAGGAAGAAGAGAGGATCGCGACCGAAGAAGACCTGTGGGGTGCAGATTTCCCGATAGGGAAATAGAAGAACCGTGACGTTCTTCGGGTCGAGGAGAATAATATCCTGTGAGGGCGATCGTGCTCCGAGGAGTGCAGTTGCATCAGGTTTGGTATCAGAGCTAAGATATCTTGTCTGTATATTTCAGGCAGGAGGAACCGGTGGAAAGAAGCACTCTGATACACGTCAAGGTTTGGTATCAGAGCGGGATTAATTCTTTTCTTTCTGTAGCAGAGAGAGAAAGAATACACCATGCCGCCTAAAAGAGAAAGACAGTCACCTGACCCAGAAGACAGGGAGGTGCGAAGAAGAGGTAGACCGGCAGGAAACCCAGAAATGGAAAGGCAGATGAGAGATCTTCGAGCAAGACTCGAGGAGATGGAAACAACCCAGAGATGCACAGTTAGTGCAGGGGATCATAGTGATTTCGAGGATGAAATTGAGGCTGAACGCGAGGAGGAAGTTGTAGCCGAAGATGCATCAAATGAACGACTGATTAAAGCTATCGCCAGAATGGGTGCGAAGGCAAAAATGGACATTCTAGTCTACGGGGGGAATCTGGATGCAAAAGAGCTATTGGATTGGATCCGAGCTCTTGATACCTACTTCGATTACAAAGATATTGAAGAGGATAAGAAGGTCATACATGTCGTCACGTGCCTGAAAGGACATGCAGCATTGTGGTGGGATGAGCTACAAGCTGATAGACGTTCCAAAGGTAAGCAAAAGATTAAAAGCTGGGATCAAATGATCGCAAATATGAAGGCGAAGTTCATCCCAAGGGATTACCAAATTACTCTGTTTAGGAGGATGTAGAACCTGAGACAGAAGCTGATGACAGTGAAAGAATACACTGAGGAATTCTATCGACTGAACATCAGAGTAGGTCATCGGGAGAGCGATGATGAGAAGGTTGCCAGATATCTAAATGGTCCGAGATACGAAATTCAGGATGCGTTAAGCATGGTTACCATCAGGACGGTGAGGATGCTTATCAGATGGCTCTGAAAGTAGAAGAGAAGCTGGGCCGTAAGCAAGGTCAGCGAGGGCGAGGTAGAATTCAGCCTAGAGGCAAGACAGTTTCCTAGGAGAAGTTCCAGAAACCTAAGGAGGAATGGAAGAAACCTCAGGGTAAAGTTGAAAGAGGTGGGACCTCTCAGCGAGGGCCATATATTGAACAGAGAGGACAACAATATGTTGAACAGAGAGGGCATCATAATGAGCAGAAGGGAGATTATGCTGACGCAAATACTTTTTCTCGTACCAGAGGCAGAGGAAGAGGTCGAGGTGGATTTATCACATGTTTCACATGTGGGAAGAATGGGCACAGGTCATTTGAGTGTCCAGAGAAAAAGAAGGACATCAGAGAAGCTCACATCACCGAAGAACAGAGGCGGGATGTTGAGACCGAAGACACAGAAGGCGAAAGATCGCTTGGGATGAATAAAGTCCTTTTGACACCCGAGAAGGAGGTGGAGGACTCAACTCAGAGGACCATACTTTTCAGGACAACTTGCAAGACCAAGGATTGGGTATGCAAGGTTATTGTGGACAGTGGTAGCAAAGATAATCTCGTTTCAACCGAGATGGTAGAAAAGCTGGAGCTGGAGAC